>JARQWZ010005010.1:0-65000 GCA_033150135.1 Gobio occitaniae
CGTAATGTTTAGAAAAAAACGTTGCGAGACCAATGTACACGAAACGTCTTCACAATGTTATTTTTACTTGATGAACGTTCTCATAACAATGAGAAAACGTTCTTAGAACAACATTCTCTTAATGTTTTTATGATGTTATTAATATTTGCTGAACGTTGTCATAATGTTATCAAAACGTTCTGAGTCTAACCTTCATGGAATGTTCTCATAATTTTGAGAGAAAACTTTGCGAGTTCAACGTTCATGAAACGTCTTCACAATGTTATTTTTGCTTGAACGTTCTCATAACATTGAGAAAACGTTCTTAGAACAACATTCTCGAAATGTCTTTATGATGTTATTAATATTTGCTGAATGTTTTTGGAATGTTATCAAACGTTCTGAGTACAACATTCATAAAATGTTCTCGTAATGTTGAGAAAAAAATGTTGCGAGACCAATGTACACGAAACGTCCTTACAATGTTATTTTTACTTGATGAACGTTCTCATAACATTGAGAAAACGTTCTTAGAACAACATTCTCTGAAGGTTTTTATGATGTTATTAATATTTGCTGAATGTTGTCATAAAGTTATCAATGTTTTTTATAAAGTTATCAAAGCGTTGTGAGAACAACGTTCATGAAACGTCCTTAGATGATAATTTTACTTGAACGTTCTCATAACATTGAGAAAACATTCTTAGAACAACATTCTCGAAATGTCTGTATGATGTTATTAATAATTGCTGAATCTTTTTGGACTGTTTTCAAAACATTCTGAGTCTAACCTTCATGGAATGTTCTCATAATGTTGAGAGAACTTTGCGAGTTCAACGTTCATGAAACGTCTTCACGATGTTATTTTTACTTGATGAACGTTCTCATAACATTGAGAAAACATTCTTAGAACAACATTCTCGAAATGTCTTTGTTATTAATATTAGTATAAGTTATCAATGTTTTCATAAAGTTATCAAAGCGTTGTGAGTTCAACGTTCATGAAATGTCTTCACGATGTTATTTTTACCTGATGAATGTTCCCATAACATTGAGAAAACGTTCTTAGAACAACATTCTCGGAACATCCTTATATTTTTATCTGCTTTTCATAATTTTATCAAAACGTTCTAATTACAACGTTTGTACTTGATGAATTTTTCATGTTGAAAGAAAGCGTTCTTAGGATAATATTCTCGGACGTCTTTATGATGTTATTAAATGGTTTTGGAATGTTTGCATAACACATTGTGAGAACAATTTTTAACGAAATGTCCTTAAGTGTTTTTTTTTTTTTTTGTCAAAATCAAATTTGTCCAATTATTGGCATAAAAATAAGAGAAAAATTTAATGATTTGAACGATTAAAAAACATTCCGACATGACGTTTTAATGGGAATGTTAGCAAAACATTTTAACAACCAATTTTTGTTAGCCGACTCAGGGGTCAAAGCATCTGAAACACTTGTCAACACATTTTGAAAAGGGCGAGGCTGTCAAATGTCAGAGCACGATAAAATAACCAAGAAGAAAAAAAAGGTGATTGAGTTGTTTATAGTTCATTATTGCTCACATGCAGAGGAACTGAGCCAGAGGCGACTTCCTTTCTCCTGTCAACACGGTCTGGTCCAGCCTCATCACAACAGTCACAAAGAGCGATGTGGCTGACAGTCTTGCCAAGTTACGGACTGACTTTTGATTATAGATTTGTGTAGTATAATTATCCAGGAGAAGATGTTCTTTTTTTCTCCATTTAACGGATTCCACCTAAAGAAATGTATAAACCAGATACTATATATCTTGAGGAAAAAGGAGAGAACTGTAAAGGTTAATGAGGTGTGATTTGCGCTCGACGAAGACGACGCTCGTTTCGGTAGAAGGGGTGTGCGCTAATGACGCCCCACGGATCTCATTATCACGATTATTGATTCGATCGGCCCACCTGCTTTCACGGCCTTCTCTAACGGCCAACAAGAACAAGCTGCTATGTTTCCTCTGAGGGACGGTCCGTCACGACTCTTTTCTGACCCTCTCTATCACAAACATACACACATTCTGTTCATAAACCAGCGAGGCGTCGTTTTAAGGCATCCTTGGAGGTGAGCTGGGTGAAAGAATTCATATCTCGAATGTTGACAACGCCAACATACTGAGCTTATTGTTATTCTTAGAAAAGAAATGTAAACGGTGTCTCCTCCTACTTTCAAAATCACCAAACTTAGTGTGCTATATATATTCTAACTGATCAGACTTCCTAAAAACGAGGATCAAAACTTATTATCCCATAGACTTGGCCGTACGTCCACCAAAGCGTTTTTTCACGGCTGGCTGACTTATCTGATTGTTCCCACATGAAAAAATACTATAGTATATTATAGTAAAATTACTCTAGTAAATACTAAAGTGTTTTTGAACCGTACTATAGTAAATATACTACAGTAAATTAACAAAAGTGTAGAAAATACTATACTACAATATACTACAATTTACTGTAGTATCTTTACCATAGTATGGTTCAAAAACACTATAGTATTTACTAGAGTAATTTTACTGTAATATACTATAGTATTTTTTCATGTGGGGAGCGCCGCGTTTTTAGAACAGCATGAGTCCACGCGGTGGACGGAATATTCAAATGAGCCAAGACTGTTCAAACTCCAACTGTCAAAATTCAAATTTAAACTGCCAGATCTATCTATCTCGAGAGCCGGGAATTTATTCGGCACAGCGTTCACAGTGTAACCCGTTATTGAGGTGATTATGGGATTGAATGAGTGCACTTGATGTCCATTATGGTTTCAGACACCACTAAGTGGCTGTCCCCTCAAATATACGGGTATAAAGAGCGATTTTCTGATATGTTTTTCTGATATTACAAGAGCAATGTGTGAGTGGTAATTATGTGCAAAACATATGCTTACATGTCTGAAACGTTGTTTTAGTTGGACTTTGACCCAGTGGAAATTACATTTTGAATCATATGCCTAATGAATCAATTCCCAGCTGGCTTGTCAGCGGAACACTCTATACATATATCAACTTACAAGACAGGTTTGGAAGATCTATGCCAAACTTTTAATTGGCGCTTGAGAAATTTGTGTATTTAACGGTATTAGAGAAAAATGAATGACAAGACAAACTGACAAGGTAATTTAAGGAGATTACACCTCCTTACAGACTGTTTCCGCGAGGGTTCCTGAGACAAACCGCGCTGTCTGCGGACGCCATGACCTGCGGGAGATCCAGGCGTCCGCATGCTTGGCACAAGTGAAGACTGGCAGAGCGTGGCGCAGATGGCAGAGTCGCCACCTTCGGTTCTGTGTTCTGGAAGGTTAAGACTTGCAGATTCAAAGGGCCTTCGGTCAGACTGGGAACCTATGTAATATTCAACATACACTCTTACAAACAAAAGAATGAAGAATCCAGAAAGAGATTTTAAAGGTGCATTTGGCGATTTCTGAGAGACTCACCAAAACACATTTGTAGCCAATCAGCCGTAAGGGGGCGTGTCCACTCATGAGGGGGGAGGTGTCTGTGTCGCATAGCGTGTTTGTGAATTTGAGGGCGGGGCTACACTCTAAAAAAAAAAGTTTCTATTTGGCACCAAAAAATGGTTCTTGGCTCGTATTCATAGGGGAACCTTTTTTCACTTTTTTTTAATGCTGCGTTCACACCAAACGCGAATTGAGCGTCAAAATCGCGTCTACCGCATTTAGTTTCACGCGCAAACATTTTGAATGCATTCGTGCGTCCGCAGAGAATTGGACGCGCGTAGAAATCGAGCGTTTGAAGCGAAATTGACGCGCGTTCAAGGCACTCCAGGAGAAATATGTCATAAAACACCACTCTGCCTCTTTTCATTTTCATTAAACATATATATTAAGCATTAATAGCCACACAAATGTGGTCCAGGCAACTGTACATTATCTTCACTACATGTATATTTAAATATCCTTAAAATATAAAGTTATGAAACTTCTCTTTGCCCTCAGTCAAAACGATTTGGCAGACAACAAATTATAGATTCATGAGAGCAAAGCTCGGCCGTTAGATCTACACAAAACCAACCACTGAAAAAAATTATTCGTTGAATTTACTAAATTTTTTTATCGTAAGTGGTTGCAATCAATTTATTTGATCTCAATTTAAACAAAAACACATGCAATTCCATAGAACCAAATAATTTATTTTTATTAAAATCAAACAACTAAATTTAAATTATTTAAACGAGCACAAATTAATTATGCTTAATTTAATCGGGCCATAATCATTTTTTTCAGTGTACAGGACATCAGAGCCAGCGGCAGACGCCAGAAGGACTGGCCGAGGAAAGGCTGCCTTCGCCGGGGTTATGAGCAGGGATTGCCCGGTGATCGCCTGGATCTCACAACTCCAAAAACACAAGATTATTTTTTTAAATAGGCGCTCTCTTTATAAATAAACCACAGATTTGAGCTTTAAACAACTACATTCCCACCTGAAAAAGTCTTAAAACTACATTTTGTGACACAATAGTACTATTTTTAATTTATGCAGGGTTTCTCATACACGTCACTTTACCACGTGACAGCAGCGAGCAGGCTCCTGATTGGATAACGCGGCGCGAATTGACGCCAAAGTTCAAAATTTTCAACTCGGGCGTCAGACGCGAATTCGCTTCAAACGCGTGAATGCACAAAAGCACCATTTGCGTGTAAGCGCAAGAAGCTCAATTCGCGTCCAATTCGCACCATTCGCGCAAACTGGACGTGCGAAACGCGCCTTCCGCGCCGCGAGACCTCCAGACGCGCGTCAACGCGCCTTTCCATTGACTTAAAATTGAAATCACTCGCGCCAGACGCTCTATTCGCGTTTGGTGTGAACGCAGCATTAGAGTGTATCAAGAAAGGGGTGTGACCCTTTTTGGGCCGTGTTTGTTTTGGTGACAGCGTTTCTCAGAAATCGCCTACTGCACCTTTAAGTAGCAGGCCAAAAATATTAGCGCTACTAATTTACATGCTTAGTTGACACATGCATAATATTCGTTTAAATTGAGTCATTTGGGAAAGATCCATGTTATGTAATTGGGCGGATGTGGTTTATTGTTGGCAACAGATGGCCGATGCTGTCATGAACAGATGGGGGGCCGCACTGATCACAGAGGGACGTGTTATGTTGT
This sequence comes from Gobio occitaniae, assembly GCA_033150135.1. Lineage (NCBI taxonomy): Eukaryota > Metazoa > Chordata > Actinopteri > Cypriniformes > Gobionidae > Gobio > Gobio occitaniae. The sequence continues at coordinate 5,137 of JARQWZ010005010.1, forward strand.
TATTTCTGAGCAGTCAAAGAATAATTTTTATGACACTTCACATGAACCCCTGATGCTGGTGAATAAATTCATGTTTAGTTAATAGATTTTTTTTGTTTTGCTGTTGAAAAAAAAATATTTTGACAATACCAGAAAAAAAACATGCATTAAATATTACAAATATTATATTTTCTATATATAAGCTGCTATATCTCTATATATTATAGGTCATATTTATGTTAAATTAATATTTGTTATTAATAAAGGCCTATAGTTATGAATAAAAACGAGTATTTTGTTAGTCTGAACTTTCATTAAATATTGCAAATATTATATTTTCTATATATAAGCTACTATATCTCTATATAATATAGGTCATATTTATGTTAAATTAATATTTGTTATTAATAAAGGCCTATAGTTATGAATAAAAACGAGTATTTTGTTAGTCTGAACATGCATTAAATATTGCAAATATTATATTTTCTATATATAAGCTGCTATTTCTATATATAGTATAGGTCATATTTATGTTAAATTAATATGTTATTAATAAAGGCCTATAGTTATGAATAAAAACGAATATTTTGTTAGTCTGAACATGCATTAAATATTACAAATATTATATTTTCTATATATAAACTGCTATATCTCTATATATTATAGGTCATATTTATGTTAAATTAATATTTGTTATTATAAAGGCCTATAGTTATGAATAAAAACTAGTAATTTGTTAGTCTGAACATGCATTAAATATTACAAATATTATATTTTCTATATACAAGCTGCTATATCTCTATATATTATAGGTCATATTTATGTTAAATTAATATTTGTTATTAATAAAGCCCTATAGTTATGAATAAAAATGAGTATTTTGTTAGTCTGAACATGCATTAAATATTGCAAATATTATATTTTCTATATATAAGCTGCTATATCTCTATATAGTATAGGTCATATTTATGTTAAATTAATATGTTATTAATAAAGGCCTATAGTTATGAATAAAAACGAGTATTTTGTTAGTCTGAACATGCATTAAATATTGCAAATATGATATTTTCTATATATAAGCTGCTATATCTCTATATAGTATAGGTCATATTTATGTTAAATGAATATGTTATTAATAAAGGCCTATAGTTATGAATAAAAACGAATATTTTGTTAGTCTGAACATGCATTAAATATTACAAATATTATATTTTCTATATATAAGCTGCTATATCTATATATTATAGATCATATTTATGTTAAATTAATATTTGTTATTAATAAAGGCCTATAGTTATGAATAAAAAAGAGTATTTTGTTGGTCTGAACTTAAATAAATAGCATTATCCTTGACCTGTTGATAAGGTATTTATAAAATAGTACCACATTCACCCTACAAGATCCAGTCTCTGTGAATAATAATGAAAGAAATCCCTCTTTTCCTCTGTCATTGGTTTTTCTGTTGCTCGTGCGGGTTCTTTAAGAGCAGGTCGCGCGCCTACTCGCGCGTTATCAGTTGGAGCGGCAGCGTGAGCGCGCATGTGGCTAAACGCGCCCAAGTTTCGCGTCAGACGCAGATGAGGCGAATCTCCTCACAGACTAGACTTAACACCATACAGGTGAGTCTTTACATTTTATATTTCATTTTAATCTGTATTCATAAATATCTGAGGGGGTTTTAGATGTGTAACGCGCTTTGAAAGGCATGTACGCGAGTAAAGACGAAATATCAGTTATTTTACGCGGAATACGAACTAAATATCTTCGAAATCACAAGAGAAACTTTCATTTATTCGATCGTATACAATCTAAAAATGAATTTTAAACTTAAGGGAGTCAAGATTGTTGGATGTATTTGCTTAAAGCTTGTCGATATATATGTTTTGATAGAAAAGTAGCAAAAAGTACCATGTTTTTTGGACATTTACTATGGTAGTCACATTGTTTCTCTTTTAGTACTTTATGTATGTACCTTGATTTTTGTCATGGGCACATATAAAGTATATTATAGTAAATTACTATACTATTTGCTACAATTTTACATGTATACTACATCATACTGTTGTATTAACTATAATCAATTGTTAAACTATAGTAAAAACTGAGGTATACTACAATTTGCTGTAGTATATTTACTATAGTATGGTTCAAAAACACTATAGTATTTACTAGAGTAATTTTACTGTAGTATTATCACCGTACTATGGTAATACCATATTCTTCTGGACATGTACAATAGCAGTACCATTGTATTTTTACCATGGTATATGTAAATTATAGCATGTTTCCACCACAACACAGTTCCATGATAATATTTTTGTCATTTTCAATTCAATTAAATCAAGGTAATCTCTCATTTTAGGGTATTTCTACATTTCGAAGGCATTTGATTATAGTGAACTTCATCAAATATTTACATCTTTTCTCACACAATACAAATTATGAATATATATTAAAATCAAAATTATGAAATTCAGCCTACATGTAGCTCTATAGCCAACCTGAATAATTTAATTGATGAATTATACAGTTTATATGGTTTGAAACCAAGTACAGAAAGTCTTCTAAAATAATGCATTAATCTGCTTTTAATGAAATAGGACTATAAAACATAAGCCTAGTTGATATAATGGAGATGATATGGCACAGAACAGATGATCTGGGATCATTTTTCTCACTGGGAATCTTTTGCAGCTGATCTGCTTCTGTCTCCCACATCCATAAAGCATTGCTGTAAAGTTCAGCGTTATTAATCTTAGTCAGCGAGTACACGGCAGAAACAATTCATGAGGTTTTCAGTGCAAAAATAGTACACGCTTCAGTCGAAATTAATTACAGCGTCAGGCAATTACACTCGAAAATTAGCTTGAAGTGACGGATGGGGCGTAGCCATATGATAATACGCATCTTTAGGCCTGATCAGACGAGCGATGTGAATTTAATCACATTTGAATTCAAGAACGACACTTTTTCATTAGTTAATGCACTTATATTCACATTTCCATTTGCGTATTACAGCTGGCCGTGGTTCACAGAGTTCAGATGAACGGCATTTATCACCACCTACTCTGAAAGCGTTTGATAATCGACACAGGACTGGGATTGATTGTTTTAGTTTGTTTAGGTTATTATTCACATTGATGCATTTAGCTGACGCTTTTATCCAAAGTGACTTGCACAAGAGGAAGAAACGCCTTTTCGTAATGTACAACGGCAGGATTATTAGACAACTCGCTGAGGAAGCAAACTACCCAGCTAACAGAGTTATGAACAAACGTTCTTCCAGTAACGTTAATAGTACGTTTGTTAAAAGTTATCGGGTCTATAATGTTCTCAAAATGTTGTTTTTACGTTCTTTTATCTCTTCTGAAAAGTTTAGTTGGATGTTCGTCTAACATTTTTCATATTTGTTTCAGAAAACATTCAAAAGTAACAATTCCATAATGTTTGCGATGTTATGAAATGGAATGTTTCCGTAACATTTGCATAACCAGAAAAAAATATTTTTTAAAACCTGGACGTTTTGAACGTTAATACAGGGAAAAATGTAATAAATAAATGAATAAGTTCGTCTAACATTTTTCAAATGCTACTAATTATTGAACTAATTGTTTCAGAACGTCCAGAAAACATTCAAAAGTAACAATCGCATATAGTTTACGAAATTATGAAATGGAATGTTTCCGTAACGTTCGCATAAAACATTTTTAAAACATAAAAATGTTCATACAGGGAAATTTTTCATTAAAAAAAGTTCTTTCAGAGTTATGAAAAAAAATGTTTTTCCAGTAACGTTAATAAAACGTTTGTTTAAAGTTATCTGGTCTATAATATTCTCAAAACGTTATTTATACGTTCTTTTATCTTTTCTGCAATGTTTTAGCTGGATGTTCGTCTAACATTTTTCAAATGCTACTATTTGTTTCAGAACGTCCAGAAAACATTCAAAAGTAACAATCCCATAATGTTTACGGAATTATGAAATTGAATGTTTCCGTAACGTTCGCATAACCAAGAAAATAACCTGGACGTTTTGAACGTTTATACAGGGAAAAATGTAATAAAAATGTTTTCTCAGAGTTATGAACAAGTGTTCTTCCAGTAACATGAATAGAACGTATGTTTAAAGTTATCTGGTCTATAATGTTCTCAAAACGTTGTTTATACGTTCTTTTGTCTCTCCTTAAAAGTTTTAGTTGGATGTTCGTCTAACATTTTTCAAATGCTACTAATTATTAATTTATTTATTTCAGAACGTTCAGAAAACATTCAAAAGTAACAATCCCATTATGTTTGTGAAATAATAAAATTGAATATTTCCGCAACGTTCGCATAAAATGTTTTTAAAACATAAAAAAAGGATGTTTTGAATGTTCATACAGGGAAAATTTTTTATAAAACACGTTTTCTCAGAGATTTGAACAAACGCTCTTCCAGTAACGTTAAAATGTTTCTGTAATGTTCACAGAAAATGTTTTTAAAACATAAAAAATCTGGACGTTTTGAACGTTCATACAACATTTATTAGTAACAATCCCAAAATGTTTGTGAAATAATAAAATGGAATGTTTCCGCAACATTCGCATAAAACGTTAAAAAAATAGTTTTTTAAAACCTGGACGTTTTGAACGTTCATACAGGGAAAATTTTATAAAATATGTTTCCTTTGAGTTATGAACAAATGTTCTTCCAGTAACGTTAATAGAACGTTTGTTTACAGTCGGGTCTATATTGTTCTCAAAACGTTTGTTTATACGTTCTTTTATCTCTTTTGAAAAGTTTTAGTTGGATGTTCGTCTTACTTTTTTCAAATGCTATTTGTTTGAGAAAACATTCAAAAGTAATGATTGCATAACGTTTGCGGAATTATGAAATGGAATGTTTCCGTAACGTTCGCAGAAAATGTTTTTAAAACATAAAAAATCGGGTTGTTTTGAACGTTCATACAGGGAAAAATTTAATAAAATACATTTCTTCAGAGTTATGAACAAACGTTCTTCCAGTAACATTAATAGAACGTTCGATTAACGTTATCGGGTCTTTAATAATTTTCTCAAAAATTTTTTTTTTTTAAAAACGTTTTAGTTGGATGTTCGTCTTACTTTTTTTTAATAAAGGCTTCTTGTTTCAGAACGTTCAGAAAACATTCAAAAGTAACAATTGCATAATGTTTGCAAAGTTATGAAATGGAATGCTTGCATAACGTTCATATAACCAAGAAAAAACACTTTTAAAACATTAAAAAAACAGAGAGAATTTTTTATTACATATGAATGTATGAACGTTCAAAAAGTCCAGAGTTATGAACAAACATTGTTCCAGTAACCTTTATAAAACGTTTGTTTAAAGTTATCGGGTCTATAATGTTCTCAAAACTTTATTTATACGTTCTTTTATCTTTTCTGAAATGTTTTAGTTAGTTCATTGTACTTTTTTTAAAATAAAGGCTTCTTGTTTCGTTCAGAAAACATTCAACAGTAACAATCGCATAACGTTCGAGAAATTATGAAATGTAATGATTCCGTAACGTTCGCATTAAAACATTTTTTAAAACAAAAAAAAGGATGTTTTGAACGTTCATACAGGGAAAATTTTAATAAAACACGTTTTGTCAGAGATTTTAACAAACGCTCTTCCAGTTCAAATGTTCAAACATAAAAAATTTTATTTAAAAAAAGAACATGTAAATGTTCTTACAGGGAAATTTTACATTAAAAAAATGTTCTTTCAGTTATGAACAAACGTTTTCCCAGTAACGCTAATAAAACGTTTGCGAAATTATGAAATGTGATGTTTTCGTAACGTTAGCAGAAAACGTTTTCAAAACATAAATATGTTTATTTAAAAAAAGAAAAAGTAAATGTTCTTACAGGGAAATTTTACATTAAAAAATGTTCTTTCAGTTATGAACAAACGTTTTCCCAGTAACGCTAATAAAACGTTTGCGAAATTATGAAATGTAATGTTTCCGTAGCGTTCGCATAAAACATTTTCAAAACATAATTTTTTTTTATTTTTAGTAAAAATTAAAATGTTCTTACAGGGAATAATTTTATTAAAAAAATACAGTTTTATGTGTTTTATACATTTGATAAACTTTTTATAATTTTATTAAACAATAAATGAATGCGTTTTGATTCAGAAGAACGTTCAGAAATAGCGTTTTCATAACATCGGCCAGACGTTTTGGTATCCTCATGGAGTTAAAGTCAGTCCTGTATGTGTTGTTCTGTAGATTGGTGAGGTGAAGGGATTTGGGAAGGGGAAGCAGGATATTAGTTGTACTCTGGTCCTGTTCTTTGCCCCCAGCGCCGCCTCTTTCTCCGGCTTTTTTGACTCTGGAAAGATGAATTTGAGCTTTCTGGGCGCTGGCAAAGTGCTTGTTGCGTTTGCCTGGAATCAGCGTTTTCATTTCCATCTGTGGTGATTTAATAATCCGTCCTTTATATCCGCGCTCTCTCGTGTTCATCTGCGCTGGGATCTCCCATCGTCAGGATTTGGCTGGAATCGCTTCATCTCCTCCGGCGTCACACACTTTTCATCTCATATTTGCTGAGGTTTGAGGTGACGCAGCATCTCTCTCTCTCCGCTCCGTCTGCGGCTGCTCTTCACCTCAGGAAACCGCAATCCGCCCGTGACCTCTGACCCTGCTGGAAAGAACTAGACCAGATGGATTTCTCTTCTAATTTAATTCGGTTCTATTTCATTTGAGCATTTATTGAATTTGCATTTCTATGAAAAGGTCCAAACGTTTCCCAGTATATTACACAAATATACATTTGACATAATTAACATTGTGACCCAAACTTTGAGCTTCCATTTCTATATATTTAACAGGCATAATAAAAAAAAACATGTTGGAGACCAAGTGAAGTATACTTTCTGTTGTATTTCTTGTTGTGAATCTGTTGTTTTTATAGCAATGTGCTCTATTATTATTATTATTATAAAAACATTTACTTGGGAGCTTGTGATTATTTTTGAATGGCTCATTTAAAGGGCCAGCTCAAAAAAGTACTTTTTTTGTGAATTGAACATTGGTTGTACTGTTTGATTCACTGAAAAGAACTGGTGTAAATGACTCACTCATTTTGTGTGAATCATACTACACTGTATTTTTGATTCACTAAAAAGAACCGGTTTAAATGACTCACTCATTTTGTGTGAATCACACTACAATGTATTTTTTGATTCACTAAAAAGAACCGGTTTAAATGACTCAGTTTGTGTGAAACATACTACACTGTACTGTTTGATTCACTGAAAAGAACCGGTTTAAATGAATCATTTTATGTGAATCATACCACACTGTATTTTTGATTCACTGAAAAGAACCGGTGTAAATGACTCACTCATTTTGTGTGACTCACACTACACTGTATTTTTGATTCACTGAAAAGAACCAGTGTAAATGACTCACTCATTTTGTGTGAATCACACTACAATGTATTTTTTGATTCACTAAAAAGAACCGGTTTAAATGACTCACTCATTTTGTGTGAATCATACTACACTGTATATTTGATTCACTGAAAAGAACCGGTTTAAATGACTCATTTTGTGTGAATCATACTACACTGTATATTTGATTCACTGAAAAGAACCGGTTAAAATTAATCATTTTGTGTGAATCATACTACACTGTACTGTTTGATTCACTAAAAAGAACCGGTTTAAATGACTCATTTTGTATGAATCACACTACACTGTATATTTGATTCACTGAAAAGAACCGGTTTAAATTAATCATTTTGTGTGAATCATACTACACTGTACTGTTTGATTCACTAAAAAGAACCGGTTTAAATGACTCATTTTGTATGAATCACACTACACTGTATATTTGATTCACTGAAAAGAACCGGTTTAAATGACTCATTTTGTGTGAATCGTACTACACTGTATTTTTGATTCACTAAAAAGAACCGGTGTAAATGACTCACTCATTTTAAATGAATCATACTACACTGTATTTTTGATTCAGTTGATTGAGTTGTAAATGGAGTAGTTTTAGTAGTATTTAAGTGTATGTAGTCAGAGTCCCGTGTGTCCGCTGTCTCTGGTTCAGGTCCACTAAGGCCCGGCGCTGTCTGAACCGCTCACTCACTGCCGTTTCCTCATCCATCATCCGCTCCTGCGGCTCAATAATTCATGCTTTGATTTGGGATGTGAATTAAAGACGTCAGGAGTGCTGACACCAGCCTCCTCGCTCATCCCGTCGAACGCTCATCCCGACGGATCCAGAGCCAGCAGGACAGCTAAGCTTTCTGATGTGTCACTTCACGAAACTCACTATTTTCACAGTTATGATATTTTCAAGAAAAATATAAATGTATTAAAAATGGAAAAAAAAAAAATATATTTAAATAAATGTATAAAAAATAAATAACGAAAATCACACGTCCATCAGTATTCCCAGCCTTTCCCGTTGAGCTCCGGTGCTCCTAATCATCCCTGAGATGTTTCTACAGCTCGAATGGAGTCCACCGGTGGTCAGTTCAGATGATTGGGCATTATTGGGGAAGGCACACACCTGTCTATATAAGGTCCCACAGTTAACCATGAAGTCCAAGGAATCGTCTTCCTGGAGCTGAGCGATCAGGGGCCTTAGTCAGGGAGTTTCTCTGTGGAGAGAGGAGAACCTTCCAGAAGAACAACCATCTCTGCAGCTCTCCACCAATCAGGCCTGTGTGGGGGCGTGGCCAGACGGAAGCCACTCCTCAGTAGGGCTGTGCTCAGAATATCGTATCGTAAAGTCTCGGATTTCAAATTACGTCCATTTTATTACGAAATTCAAAAACATAAGTACCGTTTTGGCGCTGTGGCATGAGATCGCTTTGCGCACGTGAACGGATCTTTTCTTCCGCCTTAATACTTAATACCAGTTACAGCACGAAATAAACATGAATGAACATCTGGACGTGTGTTAAAAGATACAGTACAACTTACCCAAACCCGTATCATGTCAGATGGAATCACTCGATCAGTGTTTCAAACGCGGAAAGGCGTCAGTAAAACAGCTTGTAAACAATGCCATGTAACGTCACATTTACCTCAGAAAAAAAACATTCCCAGTGTCCATAAACTCGTTAGTCAGCTAGAAAAATTGATTCTAGAGAGGAGCATTTTACTAAATATATGCACCATATTCCATATTCCTTATAATTTTTAATGTTCTTCAATATTTAATGCATGTTTGAATTAATCTGGCAAGTTTTTATGACCGCCACCATTTAAATGTTTATATTTCAAAAAATATGTATATGATTATGTAATTTGTAAAGTTAATATTATAACTTTATTGTTATTAAAAAACATCGTAATTTAGTAATTACAAATCAGTTCATTTTTACCTTTAATATTATAGTACAACTGACTCCCATAGTTTACCGCATTAGTTAAGAGATTTGTTTTCCCAAATTTGTTTTAGATTTTCGATTTATCGCGAGATTTGTTTTACATTCCAAAATATGCCATGTATTGTACCTAATATATATATAAAAAATAATCAATATTGAACCAAGCCTTTCCAAAGTTTTTTTGTGAAAGTGTATTTATTTCATTTAACTCATAGTTTTTTTTATGACAAAAACAAAATCGTTTTTCAGTTATCACAACTGTTCTAACACTGGTTATTCAATAAACATATATTACTGTTACTAAACTCTGCTCAAAAGAAATTTAATTCCAAATTGATCCATATCCAGTATCGTGATGCTTATCGTATCGTGACTTCAGTATCGTGATGCGTATCGTATCGTGACTTCAGTATCGTGATGCGTATCGTTACTTCTGTATCGTGATGCGTATCGTATCGTGACTTCAGTATTGTGATGCGTATCGTATCGTGACTTCAGTATCGTGATGCGTATTGTGACTTCTGTATCGTGATGCGTATCGTCTGGTGACTTCAGTATCGTGATGCGTATCGTGACTTCAGTATTGTGACTTCTGTATCGTGATGCGTATCGTATGGTGACTTCTGTATCGTGATGCGTATCGTATCGTGACTTCAGTATCGTGATGCGTATCGTGACTTCAGTATTGTGACTTCTGTATCGTGATGCGTATCGTGACTTCAGTATCGTGATGCGTATCGTGAGTTCAGTATTGTGACTTCTGTATCGTGATGCGTATCGTGACTTCAGTATTGTGACTTCTGTATCGTGATGCGTATCGTGACTTCAGTATCGTGATGCGTATCGTGACTTCAGTATTGTGACTTCTGTATCGTGATGCGTATCGTATGGTGACTTCAGTATCGTGATGCGTATCGTGAGTTCAGTATCGTGATGCGTATTGTATCGTGACTTCTGTATCGTGATGCGTATCATATCGTGACTTCAGTATCGTGATGCGTATCGTGACTTCAGTATCGTGATGCGTTGCGTATCGTGACTTCAGTATCGTGATGCGTATAGTGACTTCAGTATCGTGATGCGTATCGTGACTTCAGTATCGTGTTGCGTATCGTGACTTCAGTATCGTGATGTGTTGCGTATCGTGACTTCAGTATCGTGATGCGTATCGTGACTTCTTTATCGTATAGTGACTTCTGTATCGTGATGCGTATCGTATCGTGACTTCTGTATCGTGATGCGTATCGTATCGAGACTTCAGTATCGTGATGCGTATCGTATCGTGACTTCAGCATCGTGATGTGTATCGTATCGTGATGTGTATCGTATCGTGACTTCAGTATCGTGATGCGTATCGTGATGCGTATCGTATCGTGACTTCAGTATCGTGATTCGTATCGGGACCTTAAGTATCGTGATTTGTATCGTGACTTCAGTATCGTGATGCGTATCGTGACTTCAGTATCGTGATGCGTATTGTATTGTGACTTCTGTATCGTTACTTCAGTATTGTGATTCGTATCGTGACTTCAGTATCGTGATGCGTATCGTATCGTGACTTCAGTATCATGATGCGTATCGTATCGTGACTTCAGTATCGTGATGCGTATCGTATCGTGACTTCTGTATCGTGATTCGTATCGTGACTTCAGTACCGTGATGCGTATCGTATCGTGACTTCAGTATCGTGATGCGTATCGTATCGTGACTTCAGTATCGTGATGCGTATCGTATCGTGACTTCTGTATCGTGATTCGTATCGTGACTTCACGAGTTTGTGTGCCCATATAATCTTGGTAAAAGTGGTAAACGGATTTGGCTTGCTGTCTGCTATAGAGGGGCTCGGAGAGGATATTCTACCCGAGCTCCGATTGCCCCCCTATAACAGGCAAAATTATTAAAAAGGGAGGAGCCGGGGAGGAGGAGGGATGCTGCAAGAACTAACAACGGGAAGAGGTAAGCTGCTGGCTTTATACCTTGGTATTAATTGGAAGATTAGATGGGCGTACTTCCTCCCGAAATTACGTTTAGTAACTTCACTTCAGTATCGTGATTCGTATCTTGACTTCAGTATCGTGATGCGTATCGTATCGTGACTTCAGTATCGTGATTCGTCTCGGATCGTGACTTCAGTATCGTGATGCGTATCGTATCGTGACTTCAGTATCGTGATGCGTATCGTGACTTCTGTATCGTGATTCGTATCGTGACTTCAGTATCGTGATTCGTATCGTGACTTCAGTATCGTGATTTGTATCGTGACTTCAGTATCGTGATGCGTATCGTATCGTGACTTCAGTATCGTGATTCGTATCGTATCGTGACTTCAGTATCGTGATGTGTATCATATCGTGACTTCAGTATCGTGATGTGTATCGTGACTTCAGTATCGTGATGTGTATCATGACTTCAGTATCGTGATGCGTATCGTGACTTCAGTATCGTGATGCGTATTGTTTCGTGATGCGTATTGTTTCGTGATGCGTATCGTATCGTGACTTCAGTATCGTGATGCGTATTGTTTCGTGATGCGGATCGTATCGTGACTTCAGTATCGTGATGCGTATCGTGACTTCAGTATCGTGATGCGTATCGTATCGTGACTTCAGTATCGTGATGCGTATCGTGACTTCAGTATCGTGATGCGCATCTTGATGCGTATCGTATCGTGATGCATATCGTGACTTCAGTATCGTGATGCGTGTCGTATCGTGACTTCAGTATTGTGATGCGTATCGTGACTTTAGTATCGTGATGCTTATCGTATCGTGATGTGTATCATATCGTGATGCGTATCGTATCGTGATGCGTATCATGACTTCAGTATCGTGATGCGTATCGTGACTTCAGTATCGTGATGCGTATTGTTTCGTGATGCGTATCGTATCGTGACTTCAGTATCGTGATGCGTATTGTTTCGTGATGCGGATCGTATCGTGACTTCAGTATCGTGATGCGTATCGTGACTTCAGTATCGTGATGCGTATCGTATCGTGACTTCAGTATCGTGATGCGTATCGTGACTTCAGTATCGTGATGCGCATCTTGATGCGTATCGTATCGTGACGCATATCGTGACTTCAGTATCGTGATGCGTGTCGTATTGTGACTTCAGTATTGTGATGCGTATCGTGACTTTAGTATCGTGATGCTTATCGTATCGTGATGTGTATCATATCGTGATGCGTATCATGACTTCAGTATCGTGATGCGTATCGTATCGTGATGCGTATCGTATCGTGATGCGTATCGTATCGTGACCAGTATCGTGATGTGTATCGTGACTTCAGTATCGTGATGCGTATCGTATCGTATCGTTATGTGTATCGTATCGTGACTTCAGGATCGTGATGCTTATCGTATCGTGATGTGTATCGTATCGTGACTTCAGTATCGTGATGCTTATCGTATCGTGATGTGTATCGTATCGTTATGCGTATCGTATCGTGACTTCAGTATCGTGATGCGTATCGTATCGTGACTTCAGTATCGTGATGCTTATCGTATCGTGACTTCAGTATCGTGATGCGTATCGTATCGTGATGCTTATCGTATCGTGACTTCAGTATCGTGATGCTTATCGTATCGTGATGTGTATCGTATCGTTATGCGTATCGTATCGTGACTTCAGTATCGTGATGCTTATCGTATCGTGATGTGTATCGTATCGTTATGCGTATCGTATCGTGACTTCAGTATCGTGATGCTTATCGTATCGTGATGTGTATTGTATCGTTATGCGTATCATATCGTGACTTCAGTATCGTGATGCTTATCGTATCGTGATGCGTATCGTATTGTGACATTGTTGGTGATACACAGCCCTACCCCTCAGGAAAAGGCACATGACAGCCGTCTGGAGTTTGCCAAAAGGCTCCTGAAGGACTTTGACCATGAGAAACAAATTGGGCTGATGAATCAAAGATTGAACTCTTTGGCCTGAATGGAGGAAACCAGGCACCGCTCATCTCCTGGCCAATCCCATCCCTACAGTGATCATGGTGGTGGCAGCATCATGCTGTGGGGATGTGTTTCAGTGGCAGGAACTGGGAGACTAGTCAGGATCAAGGGAAAGATGAATCCTTGATGAAGACCTGCTCCAGAGCACTGGACCTCAGCGGTGAAGGTTCATCTTCCAACAGGACACCAACCCTAAGCACAGCCAAGAGAACAAAGGAGAGGCTACAGGACGACTCTGTGAATGTCATTGAGTGGCCCAGCCAGAGCCCAGATTGAACATCTCTGGAGAGATCTGAACATGGCCGACGCTCCCCATCCAACCTGATGGATCCTGAGAGGAGAATGGGAGAAACTGCCCAAAAATAGTGTGCCAAGCTTTAGCGTCAAACTCAACAAGACTTGAGGCTGTTATTGTGCCAAAGGTGCTTCAACAAAGTATTGACAAAGGCTGTGAATACTGATGGACATGTGATTTTTCATTTTTAATACATTTGCAAAGATGTCAAACAAACTCCTTTCACGTTGGGTATTATTTGTAGAATTGTAGAGGAAAATAATGAATGTAATCCATTTTGGAATAAGGCTCTCCGGATGCTCGGATTCAATGACTCGCTCACTTGTTTGTTTTTAGACGACTCTTGTTTGAATGAATCGGTTGAGTGAACGATTCACTGACTCACTAACACTCATAAAGGCCGCTGCTTGTTTCGTCTCTAAATGAATCGGCTCTTTTGAACAAATCAATAGAAATAATGATTCAGTCACTCCTTTAAAAATATAGGTTTTTATTTAAATACATACAGTATAGGACGATTCACACAAAACATGTCAACGCCTCTCTTGATTTAAAAACATATCTGTAATGTTATTAATAATAAAAATATATCACTATTTCCATTCTTATATAATTTTAATAGGGCCGGGACTCGATTAAAAAAATTAATCAAATTAATTAGAGGCTTTGTAATTAATTAATCGAAATTAATCGCATTTTAATTGCATATAAATATTTGACCTGAGAACAGTGAGAAGTAATTTTTTTCACATGGATTTTTAGTATACCATTGAATAATGACTGAATACATAAGCTTAATCAACGAAATATTGTTTATTTATTTCAGTCCAGCAGATCAGTGCAATGTTTGCCATTAAGTGTAGCAATAGCATATTTAGGTCCTTGTAACTTTACTCGGAGTCGGGCTAACGTCCACGCTAACTCCTGTGTTTTGCGTTGAGGTGATATTTGAGGCTCGATGTGCTGCGGTGATACGCAAATTCCTTGTTGCATAGCTTGCACACAACCATGCTCTTGTCGACGCTTCCATCCTTTCGTTTTTTAAAACAAAATTTCCCATCCACGTGGCCAAGCAAAGCGGTCTCGTCAGCTTCTTCGTTCATGTTCACTGTGGTTTGTTGTTGTCAGAAGTCAAGAACGCTAGTTGGTTCTCCAGTATAATCGGTCCGTCGAAACTCATTCATTGAAAAACGTTCCGCGGTGCAAAAATAAGTGTGGTTAAAATTGTTATTTATTTTTTGCGTAATTAATCTTAATTAACGCGTTAAAGTCCCGGCCCTAAATTTTAATAAACATTTTTTAATATGTTTTACTATACATACACACACACACACACACACACACACACACACACACACACACACACACACACACACACACACACACACACACACACACACACACACACACACATATATATATATATATATATATATATATATATATATATATATAAAAGATTTAAGTTAAATATTGTACAAAAAAAATATCACATTCTTATCACAATCACACTCATATCCAATCTTTTATCATATACAGAAAATATTTTTTTTTATATATATATACATATTTGATATATGTTTATATATAAAATGAACTATAAAATGTACTTTGATAATAAAATATTTTTAAATATTATAAGCACATTCTTTCCATTCTTTTATCATTTTAATGGAGATTATTAATTGTAAGTTAGGAATCAAATTTGTATAATTTATTATAATAAACAATAAAAAAATTATATATATATATATATATATATATATATATATATATATATATATATATATATATATATATATATATATATATATATATATATATATATATATGTATATATATAAAAATGTACTTTGACTATAATAAACTATTAAAATAAAATAAAAATTATTAAAAACATATTATAAAAAATAAAATATAACATGCATCACTCTTTATTTTCATCTATTCGTCTCTACTGAGCAGGTGAAGAAGTTCAAAGCCTCCATCTTCTCCTTCTTCCTCTTCATCATCATCATCATCATCATCATCATCATCATCATCTTCTTCTTTTCTCCTCTCGTGATGTAAATGAGCAGTTCTCATGTGGAGTGTGTGTGTGTGTATAGCCGTAGCCGTGTGTGTTTGACAGATATTGGTGACAGGAGCACTTAAGGGGAAACCGCACGGCCGTTTTCATGAAGACCAGCTGGGTCTGAAGTATCGTCTCATTATCGAGTCACGCTGTTATTGTTGAATTACTGTAATAATTCTTCACAACGTTAATAACCTCGTCTAATGAGACCGATCGCTGGACACACACGGGTCGCGTGGAGATGGATGAGACACACACGTTAATTAATCCACACTTCTCCTAAACTATTCTAGTTTACATTTTATTATAAATTATACAAATAAAGAACGTAAAATGTAAAGAGAATATAATTTGTACTATAATTTCAGAAATAATAAAAAAAAACGTTATTTAATTTTATTTAATTTAATTTGGTCTTATATATCTTTTAAATTTACATTTTTATTAGACATTTAAATATATTATAAATGATATTACATTTTATTTTTTACAATTTATTACTATATATATATTTATATTTCTTTTTTATTTCTGAAATTATATTTAATTATATTTTCTTTACATTTTTACATTCTTTATATATTTTTTACACTAAAAATATATATTTGCATTGTATATGATAATTATATAAATGATAAATTATATAGTAAAATGCTAAATAATACAAATACATATAAAGAACGTCAAATGTAAAGAGAATATAATTTAATATAATTCATTTAAAAACGTAAAATAATTTTAAAAGATTTTGTATATTTTATTACATGTGGTTTTATATACTTTTTATAATTAAAATTTTTATTTGACATCTAAGTTATATTAAACATTTTTTACAATTTATTATTATATATATTCTATTTCTTTTTCATTTCTGAAATTATATTAAATTATATATTTTTTTACATTTTGTTCAATTTTTATGTTCTTTATATATTTACATTTAAAAATATGTATGTTATTATTACAGTTATATTTTGTTTTATATATCATTTTAAGTGAGTTTACATTTTATCATATTATTTATGATACTATATATTTATTAGACTTTTTTACTGTTTAACACACACATATATATATATACATTTATTATATTTTTATATATATTTATTTATTTTACAATTTATCATATTTACAGTTTTTTTATATCGTTTTAAATTATTCTACGTATTATTTTACATTCTATTAAATTTTTATGGTCATTACATGCATTTTTATAATTATATATATCGTTTACATTTATTATATTATTTCTGATTACACCTTTTATACTACATTTCCTTCACTCTAAGTAGGGATGGATCTGATGGAGACGTCTGAGAGTGTGAAAGCTGACACACACACACACACACACGTTTGTTTTTGTGAAACATTCCATAGGCGTAATGGTTTTTATACCGTACAAACCGTATTTTCTATCCCCCTACACTGCCCCTGCCCCTAAACCTACCCATCACACACACACACACACACTGCCCCTAAACCTACCCATCACAGGAGACTGTGCAGTTCACTTTCTGTGAAAAAAACCTCATTCTGTGATTTATAAGCATTTTGAAAAGTGAGGACATGGGGAACGTCCTCTTTTCACCCTCTTCTTGTAATACCTATGTCATACCCATGTCATTATACACATTTGTGTCCTGATATTTCACAAAAACATGCCCACACACACAAACACACACACACACACACACACACACTCACTCTCTCTCACACACACACGGCCTGCGAGCTCATTTCTCAAGGCGTCACACACCCGAGTGGACGTGTGAATGCTGAACTTCTCTCTCTCTCTCTCTCTCTCTGCTGCTGTCAAGTGTTTTGTGTACGGTCAGCAGATCTGCCGTCTCCTCCTCTTGCCCGCTCAGCAAACGCCTCCGGCTGTCCAGAGCATCCGCTGAGGATCTCAGTAATGTGTGTTTCTCATGGACAGCACTGATGGAGATCACACTATGGAATTCCAAACCTGCCATTATTAAAAATAGTTAAATACATAAATAAATATACAAATAAATGTAAAAAATAAATAAATAAATATATAAATAAATATACATAGAAAAGCAAAAAAACGAAAATAAATAATTATACATTTATTTCCTTATTTATGTATATATTTATTTTTTCCATAATTAGTTATTTATTCTTTTATTTATTTCCACATTTATTCATTTTTACATTTATTTATTTCTACATTTATTTATTTTTACATTTATGTATTTCTACATTTATGTATTTCTACATTTATTTCTTCCTACATTTATTCGTGCGTAGGGTAATGAGGAGGGCGTGGTTTACCTCAGACATAGCAATCGAGCTCAGAGTAGGCGAGGGTGAAGCGTTGAGGCCACAGTGACACCCTGTGGTCGACATACAACAAGTATAGCTTCATACTGTCTGTGACTTTGATAAGTATACGGTCAAAATCTTAAATCTTACTGTGTGACATGGATCGGCTACTCTTTATTTCGGACATGGCCGTAGAACATCGTCTGGTCTGGATTTGTAAAATGTTCTGGGCTAACAAACATGATCAGCAACATCTTCAACAGACAGGGACTCTGAAATGGAAGCGCTTATATTTTCCATAGCGGTCAGAACACACAGAAAGGAAGCTGCACATATATAGCCTACAGTCGACACAAGCTTATTGATCAATGCATTTGGAACGAGACCACATATTCACTTCACATTCATATTTCCTATTTGTACATGCACAACACGTGACAAACTACAACACATAGGCTATTTCAAAGATCCAAAATAGAACGAGGCGTTGGTTACAATAGAACATTTTGTTGTCGCGTCACTTCACGTGTGGACAGAAGTGACGCGACAACAAAATGTTCTACTGAGTATAATGGGGTTTTCTTGGTGTGGTCTTATTATTAATCACACGTCTTAAGCCGGGGACTCGCTTAACGACATTCTAGACTGAACTGAACACAAATACTTAAAACCTATAAATCAAGCAATATGCCTAATGTAGATATTCACAAATAATTTGACAGTGCCCTCCTCAGAACTTGCGCGCCGCTCCCCTATGCGCAGCGCGAGGTGCGGGAGCGGCGGCACTGCACGCATAGAGACCATAGACCGTAAAAAAATATGGACGACGCGACTTCATTGACTTCCGCTGACCATAGTTGAAGCTTTCATAGGCCCGCTCACAGCGCTGACATCTTGGGACCAGGGCTGGACTGGTAATCTAACATACCGGGCATTTTCCCGGTGGGCCGACGCACTTTGGGGCCGATACAAGGTTATTTATTATTTTTATTATTTTTGCCACGGACTGGCCCACCATGCAGGGACAGCGGCCCATTGGTTTGTCTTCTGAATTGACAGGCCAAAGCGAGAGAGACCTTCCCTCCTCCATAGACTGTGTCCATATTAGGCGCTGTTTAAAAATTTGGGCGCATGAAACTGCAAAAGGCGAATATCCGCGCAACAGCGCTGCCGCTGACGAACGTGCGCTGCGTTTCTGCTGCTCTATGAAGTGATGAACCGGCACTTTGACTCCAAGTGTTGTTTTATACAATCGTGTGATATGGGAACATTAAATTAATAATTCTTCAAAATATCTTCTTTTTATGTTTCCCGGAAGAGAGAAAGTCATACAGGTTTGGAACGACATGAGAGTGAGTAAATGATGACAGATTTTAAAAGCAGTAAATTCACTTTAATGTATACTAGCTCAAAATCAGTGGTTTACTGTCAAGTGCATTTCTGTGTGACAAAAGTGCAATATTACGTTTGTTATCTGCATTTGCAGTAAATTCGATAATATCCATCATTAGTTGTCCCTGTCCTAGATTTATTTATTTACTCCAATTTAAGGCCCTAACCCCAGTTAAAACATTCAAGAGGGACTCATGGGCCGGATGGGCTGGATTTGCCAGGGCCGAATTTTAGCCCCAGTCCAGCCCTGCTTGGGACCGAGTCTGCGCAGTAGAGAGCAGGAAGTAGAGGCGCGATTATCAAAAGCCCTCCCACACTCTCGCAGATGAAGAACAATTCATTATGTTGGTGTGAAATAAACAGTTATAGAAATGAAGAAATGAAAGCTAAAGCTCCAATCTCTTCCCCAAAATCCCGAAAAAAGTCTGTTAGTGCCTCAGTGACAACTTCACTCAGAGAAGCCGTCGATCTCAGCTGTCAATCATGACGTCACACCCCCCGTTTTTATAGCATCACATAACTCACTAAAACTAAACTTATTTAAAAAACGAACACTTGAAATGAAATCATCTTAATAAAAACTGCCTAAAAGGACAGAAACCATCTTTAGGAGACAATTATTTGAAGTGTAATTGAATTGTTTAGTGTATCTCGCGTCCATTCAAATACATGGAGGGGTGGGGTTTAGGAGCTATACTGGGACCGGCCACCGGGGGGCGATCGAGGCTCGTAAGCTTCAGTTTCTGACAGGAGCACTGCAGGCTTGATAGAGGCAGAGCGACACGCATCATAATCTGAAGACCACGCCCACCGGGGGGGAAAACAATCAAACCGTCTCCATTGACTTTGTATTGCGTGAGGCTGCCTCCTTGTCATTTTGGACTTATAACAAAAAACAGAACAATGTATAAAAGCTGATATGTGACAAAGTGAACTGCAAACAAGCTAAACAAAATCCAGAGGCAAAAACCAGACGTTTTTATAAGCTATTGACCCAAAAAACAAGCGTTTAAGGACAAAAAAGTGGATTCAGGGCATTGAGACAGAGCGTGCGGGTCATATTACACTGAGAACTACGACGACTAGAGGGAACGTAATCAGCGACAGTAAAAATTATATATAAAATGGACATTTGGATATTTGACTTAACAGTGACAACATGTTTACTGCACACATAGACATATTGAGGCATACTGAGGGTCAGGATCCCAAAATGTACCCATTCTTCAGCTGAAGCTTCACTTCATATTGCCTGTATCCACTTTTATCTTCTTAAACGCTCGTTTTTTTGAGTCGACAGCTTATAAAAACGTATTTCTGTGTGTTTTAGCTTGTTTGCTGTACACCTTGTCACATATCAGCTTTTAGACATTGTTCTGTTTTTTGTTATAAGTCCGAAATGACAATGAGGCAGCCTCACGCAATGCAGTCAATGGAGAGCGTTGGATTGTTTTCCCCCCCGGTGTGGGCGTGGCCTAAATCCGTCTCTATGGATGAAGCAGAGCGGCTCTGAGATCCCAGTCATGAGCTGCTCGCGTGAACACTGCGCATTGCTTAACTAGCCTACTATTTCTTTTCTTTTTTTCCGAATTGTTTGGTTTTAAAGTGGACATTTCAAGCTTTCTATATATTTCTCATGTCTTTGACTGTGAGGCAAGTAGCCTGCTGAATTTCGGTTTATTTGAGACTCTCTCCAGTTCATGTGCAATGAAAGTGATCGCTCCCGTGCCTTGTGTGACGATTTTTGTCACATTTGCTTTTTATTTATTAAATCCAGGCAATTGTCTGACGGAACTTGATTAAAATTAAGATACAATTTATACAAAACGAAAATTCACTTTACAGAAAGGCTTTCTAGAAAACAAAACATAACCACCAAAACTCTTTGACCCGCTCGCATCTTTCACTTTTCATAATCAGATGAAATTAAAAAATAAATGTATAAATTATAGCCTAATATTTTAACATAAATATTATGAATTAAAAAATACATTGTTTAATGGATACAACAAGTATAGTAGGCTACAGTACAGCTGGATTTTTTTGAGCCCAATCTAATAAATAGGAAATATGAATGTGAAGTGAATATGTGGTCTCGTTCCAAATGCATTGATCAATAAGCTTGTGTCGACTGTAGGCTATATATGTGCAGCTTCCTCTCTGTGTGTTCTGACCGCTATGGAAAATATAAGCGCTTCCATTTCAGAGTCCCTGTCTGTTGAAGATGTTGCTGATCATGTTTGTTAGCCCAGAACATTTTACAAATCCAGACCAGACGATGTTCTACGGCCATGTCCGAAATAAAGAGTAGCCGATCCATGTCACACAGTAAGATTTAAGATTTTGACCGTATACTTATCAAAGTCACAGACAGTATGAAGCTATACTTGTTGTATGTCGACCACAGGGTGTCACTGTGGCCTCAACGCTTCACCCTCGCCTACTCTGAGCTCGATTGCTATGTCTGAGGTAAACCACGCCCTCCTCATTACCCTACGCACGAATAAATGTAGGAAGAAATAAATGTAGAAATAAATAAATGTAGAAATACATAAATGTAGAAATACATAAATGTAAAAATAAATAAATGTAGAAATAAATAAATGTAAAAATGAATAAATGTGGAAATAAATAAAAGAATAAATAAATAAAAGGAGAAAATAAATGTATAAATAATTATTTATTTTCGTTTTTTTTTTTTGCTTTTCTATGTATATTTATTTATATATTTATTTATCTATTTTTTATTTTTTACATTTATTTGTATATTTATTTATGTATTTATTTATTTTGAATAATGGCAGGTTTGGAATTCCATATTACACTTCTGCTTCCGTCTCAGTAATAATCCAGCATTTCTCATCACAGTCTCTCCTGCAATCCTCTATATTAATAACAGAGAGATGGCTTTAATATCCCAGATCCCAGAAAACCATCCCAATGATCTCAAACTGTGTCCAATTATCTGCTCCTTTACTTATAGAAATTATAATAACTTCTCTTTAATTAATATTGAGATCGGACATATTATTATATATTTTATTTATTAGATCATATTTTTATGCTCTATAATTAATATATTAGGGTCTGATTATAATATATTTTATATTATCATTATATTTATTGTTATTATTTGCGTTCCATTTAAAGTATTTTTTTTGTAAAATCTTATTGTAATATTTCTGATCATATATTATAAATTACATTATTAAAACTTTTTTATTTATTATATTTTATATTTTATTGTATATTTTATGTTTATATGTATTTTTATATTTAGCTATTTTTACATATTATACATTATTATTCTCTTTAATTTATCTTTAATTTTTTTACTTTTTATGTTTTATTATTATTTTTGATATTATATGATAAATTATATATTTTTATTTTATTACTATGTCTAATTTTATTATTTTGCATGTTTATTTCCTTTTTTAATTCTTTACATTATTCATTTATTTTTTTACATTTTATTATGAATTTATGTCCTATTATTTATATACACACTGCTCAGGCATAACATTATGACCACCTTCCTAATATTGTGTTGTTCCCCCTTTCGCTGTGGTATCTGGCACCAAGATGTTAGCTGCAGATCCTTTAAGTCCTGTAAGATGTGAGGTGGGGCCTCCATGGATCAGACTTGTGTGTTCAGCACATCCCACAGATGCTCGATTGGATTGAGATCTGGGGAATTTGGAGGCCAAGTCAACGCCTCAAACTCGTTGTTGTGCTCCTCAAACCATTCCTGAAGCATTTGTGCTTTGTGGCGGCGCATTATCTGCTGAAAGAGCCACAGCCACAGGGAATAACGTTTCCATGAAAGGCTGGACATGGTCTCAACAATGCTTAGGTTGGTGGGACGTGTCAAAGTGACATCCACATGATGGAGGACCCAAGGTTTCCCAGCAGAACATTGCCCAAAGCATCACTGCCTCTGTCGCCACGCCTTCTTCCCATAGTGCACCTGGTGCCATGTGTTCATCAGGTAAGCCACGCACACACACCCGGCCATCCACATGATTCATCAGTCCAGGCCACCTTCTTCCATTGCTCCGTGGTCCAGTTCTGATGCTCACGTGCCACTGTTGGTGCTTTGGGCGGGGTCAGGGGTCAGCATGGGCACCCTGACTGGTCAGCGGCTGTGCCGCCCCATACACAACAAACTGAGATGCTCTGTGTATTCTGACACCTTTCTATCAGAACCAGCATTAACTTCTTGAGCAGTTTGAGCTCCAGTAGCTCGTCTGTTTGATCGGACCACACGGGCCAGCCTTCGCTCTCCACGTGCATCAATGAGCCTCGGCCGCCCATGACCCTGTGGCCGGTTCTCCACTGTTCCTTCATGACCCTGTGGCCGGTTCTCCACTGGTCCTTCATGACCCTGTGGCCGGTTCTCCACTGGTCCTTCATGACCCTGTGGCCGGTTCTCCACTGTTCCTTCCAAATGATTTATTTCACTTTTTTACACTGTATTGTTTTATCAGGCGGTTGAACCCTCTTGATGCTCGAGTCTCTTGCACTGTACTGGTTTATTATTGAGCTGTACAGGAGGTTTTCCATCACACACACATGAGGTTTGGGTTTGTCCCGAGCTCAAGGTGACCCGGACATTTCCCAGAAACCTGCCGTTGCGGCGACAGCGATCCGTTATTGATGAATGAACACCAAGAAACAGAAATAAAAAAGGAAAAATCAAAGCATGTCAGCAGGAGCGGCTGTGATGGATGGCATCGCCTCTCGGGTGCGATCGGCTCCGTTCTCAGAGACACTCGGGGCTTTGCTTTTATCGTGATAAACCGTTCAGCAGATTCTCTTTCATCACCACCTGCACCTGTCAGGACAATAATCTTCATTATTCTACATTTGATTCATTATATGATTTTATATTTGTATTTTATATTTTGTAATATACTATATTTTATCAAGTGCTTTTATTTATATAATATTTTTAGCTTTTTTTTACTCTTATTATTTTTGTTTTATATATTTTACCTTTTATGTCTGTTTTATTATTTAGCATTTTTAAAGCTCTTTTTATTTATTATATTATTTTTGTTTGACATTTTATTATATATTTTATGTTCAGTTTTATATCTATTTTATGTAGCCTTTTTATTTAACTTTTATTTATTATATTTTTATTTAAAATTTTATTATATATATTTTATGTTCTGCTTTATATTTAGCATTTGTATTTTGCAATTTATTATATTTTTTATGATCTGTTTTACATTTTAAGCATTTTTATTTTACTTTTATTTTTATTTAATGTTGTTCATTTTACATTTTATTAAATATTTATATTTTGTTCAAGTGTTTTTAATTATTTTATATTAGTAGCTTTCTTTACTCTATTGTTTTATATATTTTGTTTTATATATTTTACCTTGTATGTCTTTTATATATATTTTTTTTTTATTTAGCATTTTTAAAGGTCTTTTTATTTATTATATTATTTTAGTTTTACATATTTATTATATATTTTATGCTCAGTTTTATATGCATTTTATTTAGCATCTTTATTTTACTTTATTATATTATATTTTACATTTTATTGTATATTTTATGTTCAGTTTTATATCTATTTTATGTAGCCTTTTTATTTAACTTTTATTTATTATATTTTTATTTAAAATTTTATTATATATATTTTATGTTCTGCTTTATATTTAGCATTTGTATTTTGCAATTTATTATATTTTTTATGATCTGTTTTACATTTTAAGCATTTTTATTTTACTTTTATTTTTATTTAATGTTGTTCATTTTACATTTTATTAAATATTTATATTTTGTTCAAGTGTTTTTAATTATTTTATATTAGTAGCTTTCTTTACTCTATTGTTTTATATATTTTGTTTTATATATTTTACCTTGTATGTCTTTTATATATATTTTTTTTTTATTTAGCATTTTTAAAGGTCTTTTTATTTATTATATTATTTTAGTTTTACATATTTATTATATATTTTATGCTCAGTTTTATATGCATTTTATTTAGCATCTTTATTTTACTTTATTATATTATATTTTACATTTTATTGTATATTTTTTGCACAGTTTTTGGTATTTGTTTATTATTTTGCCTTTTTATTTAACTTTTTAATTTATTATATTATATAATTTTTTCATCCCCCCCCCATTTTATGTTGTTTTGTATTTAGCATTTTTATTTTACTCTATTTAAAATTATTTTTGAATTTAAATTTTATATTATTAATAATTTTTATAAATTTGTATTATTATATTTGTATTTGACATTTGATATTATTTTTTAATTTACATTTTATATTAAGCATTTTCTTTTTTTAAATATTTTTATTAGACATTTTTATATATATTGTATGCTAGTTTTTTTTTTGCTCCTGTTTATTATTTAGTCAGTTTATTTTACTTTTTAGTTATTATATTAATCCCGATTCTCTGGGTTCGGCTGATGTGAATGTAATCTTCATTTCTCATCTGATTGTGGCTCTAATTAGTTTTCGAGCGGCTTCTCTGGACAAATAATGAGGAGCTCCGGCACTGTCAGTGAATAATGGGGTGGACTTCAGTGGTTTCCCTCAGAGGAGCTGCTCGATGAAAGGCAGTGTGTGTCCTCTCGGCCCTCAGCGCTGGTCAGTGAGCTTTACTGAGACTCTTCACGAGTGAGAGTGTGTGTCCTCTCGGCCCTCAGCGCTGGTCAGTGAGCTTTACTGAGACTCTTCATGAGTGAGAGTGTGTGTCCTCTCGGCCCTCAGCGCTGGTCAGTGAGCTTTACTGAGACTCTTCATGAGGGAGAGTGTGTGTCCTCTCGGCCCTCAGCGCTGGTCAGTGAGCTTTACTGAGACTCTTCATGAGTGAGAGTGTGTGTCCTCTCGGCCCTCAGCGCTGGTCAGTGAGCTTTACTGAGACTCTTCATGAGGGAGAGTGTGTGTCCTCTCGGCCCTCAGCGCTGGTCAGTGAGCTTTACTGAGACTCTTCATGAGTGAGAGTGTGTGTCCTCTCGGCCCTCAGCGCTGGTCAGTGAGCTTTACTGAGACTCTTCATGAGTGAGAGTGTGTGTCCTCTCGGTCCTCAGCACTGGTCAGTGAGCTTTACTGAGACTCTTCATGAGTGAGAGTGTGTGTCCTCAGCGCTGGTCAGTGAGCTTTACTGAGACTCTTCATGAGTGAGAGTGTGTGTCCTCTCGGCCCTCAGCGCTGGTCAGTGAGCTTTACTGAGACTCTTCATGAGTGAGAGTGTGTGTCCTCAGCGCTGGTCAGTGAGCTTTACTGAGACTCTTCATGAGTGAGAGTGTGTGTCCTCTCGGCCCTCAGCGCTGGTCAGTGAGCTTTACTGAGACTCTTCATGAGTGAGAGTGTGTGTCCTCTCGGCCCTCAGCGCTGGTCAGTGAGCTTTACTGAGACTCTTCATGAGGGAGAGTGTGTGTCCTCTCGGCCCTCAGCGCTGGTCAGTGAGCTTTACTGAGACTCTTCATGAGTGAGAGTGTGTGTCCTCTCGGTCCTCAGCACTGGTCAGTGAGCTTTACTGAGACTCTTCATGAGTGAGAGTGTGTGTCCTCAGCGCTGGTCAGTGAGCTTTACTGAGACTCTTCATGAGTGAGAGTGTGTGTCCTCTCGGCCCTCAGCGCTGGTCAGTGAGCTTTACTGAGACTCTTCATGAGTGAGAGTGTGTGTCCTCAGCGCTGGTCAGTGAGCTTTACTGAGACTCTTCATGAGTGAGAGTGTGTGTCCTCTCGGCCCTCAGCACTGGTCAATGAGCTTTACTGAGACTCTTCATGAGGGAGAGTGTGTGTCCTCTCGGCCCTCAGCACTGGTCAGTGAGCTTTACTGAGACTCTTCATGAGTGAGAGTGTGTGTCCTCTCGGCCCTCAGCGCTGGTCAGTGAGCTTTACTGAGACTCTTCATGAGGGAGAGTGTGTGTCCTCTCGGCCCTCAGCACTGGTCAGTGAGCTTTACTGAGACTCTTCATGAGTGAGAGTGTGTGTCCTCTCGGCCCTCAGCGCTGGTCAGTGAGCTTTACTGAGACTCTTCATGAGGGAGAGTGTGTGTCCTCTCGACCCTCAGCGCTGGTCAGTGAGCTTTACTGAGAATCTTCATGAGTGAGAGTGTGTGTCCTCAGCGCTGGTCAGTGAGCTTTACTGAGAATCTTCATGAGTGAGAGTGTGTGTCCTCAGCACTGGTCAGTGAGCTTTACTGAGACTCTTCATGAGTGAGAGTGTGTGTCCTCTCGGCCCTCAGCACTGGTCAGTGAGCTTTACTGAGACTCTTCATGAGTGAGAGTGTGTGTCCTCTCGGCCCTCAGCGCTGGTCAGTGAGCTTTACTGAGACTCTTCACGAGTGAGAGTGTGTGTCCTCTCGGCCCTCAGCGCTGGTCAGTGAGCTTTACTGAGACTCTTCATGAGTGAGAGTGTGTGTCCTCTCGGCCCTCAGCGCTGGTCAGTGAGCTTTACTGAGACTCTTCATGAGGGAGAGTGTGTGTCCTCTCGGCCCTCAGCGCTGGTCAGTGAGCTTTACTGAGACTCTTCATGAGGGAGAGTGTGTGTCCTCTCGGCCCTCAGCGCTGGTCAGTGAGCTTTACTGAGACTCTTCATGAGTGAGAGTGTGTGTCCTCTCGGCCCTCAGCGCTGGTCAGTGAGCTTTACTGAGACTCTTCATGAGGGAGAGTGTGTGTCCTCTCGGCCCTCAGCGCTGGTCAGTGAGCTTTACTGAGACTCTTCATGAGTGAGAGTGTGTGTCCTCAGCGCTGGTCAGTGAGCTTTACTGAGACTCTTCATGAGTGAGAGTGTGTGTCCTCTCGGCCCTCAGCGCTGGTCAGTGAGCTTTACTGAGACTCTTCATGAGTGAGAGTGTGTGTCCTCAGCGCTGGTCAGTGAGCTTTACTGAGACTCTTCATGAGTGAGAGTGTGTGTCCTCTCGGCCCTCAGCACTGGTCAGTGAGCTTTACTGAGACTCTTCATGAGTGAGAGTGTGTGTCCTCTCGGCCCTCAGCGCTGGTCAGTGAGCTTTACTGAGACTCTTCATGAGGGAGAGTGTGTGTCCTCTCGGCCCTCAGCGCTGGTCAGTGAGCTTTACTGAGACTCTTCATGAGTGAGAGTGTGTGTCCTCTCGGCCCTCAGCGCTGGTCAGTGAGCTTTACTGAGACTCTTCATGAGGGAGAGTGTGTGTCCTCTCGGCCCTCAGCGCTGGTCAGTGAGCTTTACTGAGACTCTTCATGAGTGAGAGTGTGTGTCCTCTCGGCCCTCAGCGCTGGTCAGTGAGCTTTACTGAGAATCTTCATGAGTGAGAGTGTGTGTCCTCAGCACTGGTCAGTGAGCTTTACTGAGACTCTTCATGAGTGAGAGTGTGTGTCCTCTCGGCCCTCAGCACTGGTCAGTGAGCTTTACTGAGACTCTTCATGAGTGAGAGTGTGTGTCCTCTCGGCCCTCAGCGCTGGTCAGTGAGCTTTACTGAGACTCTTCATGAGTGAGAGTGTGTGTCCTCTCGGCCCTCAGCGCTGGTCAGTGAGCTTTACTGAGACTCTTCATGAGTGAGAGTGTGTGTCCTTTCGGTCCTCAGCACTGGTCAGTGAGCTTTACTGAGACTCTTCATGAGTGAGAGTGTGTGTCCTCTCGGCCCTCAGCGCTGGTCAGTGAGCTTTACTGAGACTCTTCATGAGTGAGAGTGTGTGTCCTCTCGGTCCTCAGCGCTGGTCAGTGAGCTTTACTGAGACTCTTCATGAGTGAGAGTGTGTGTCCTCTCGACCCTCAGCGCTGGTCAGTGAGCTTTACTGAGACTCTTCATGAGTGAGAGTGTGTGTCCTCTCGGCCCTCAGCACTGGTCAGTGAGCTTTACTGAGACTCTTCATGAGTGAGAGTGTGTGTCCTCTCGGCCCTCAGCGCTGGTCAGTGAGCTTTACTGAGACTCTTCATGAGTGAGAGTGTGTGTCCTCTCGGTCCTCAGCACTGGTCAGTGAGCTTTACTGAGACTCTTCATGAGTGAGAGTGTGTGTCCTCACGGTCCTCAGCGCTGGTCAGTGAGCTTTACTGAGACTCTTCATGAGTGAGAGTGTGTGTCCTCTCGGCCCTCAGCGCTGGTCAGTGAGCTTTACTGAGACTCTTCATGAGTGAGAGTGTGTGTCCTCACGGTCCTCAGCGCTGGTCAGTGAGCTTTACTGAGACTCTTCATGAGTGAGAGTGTGTGTCCTCTCGGCCCTCAGCGCTGGTCAGTGAGCTTTACTGAGACTCTTCATGAGTGAGAGTGTGTGTCCTTTCGGTCCTCAGCGCTGGTCAGTGAGCTTTACTGAGACTCTTCATGAGTGAGAGTGTGTGTCCTCTCGACCCTCAGCGCTGGTCAGTGAGCTTTACTGAGACTCTTCATGAGTGAGAGTGTGTGTCCTCTCGGCCCTCAGAGCTGGTCAGTGAGCTTTACTGAGACTCTTCACGAGTGAGAGTGTGTGTCCTCTCGGCCCTCAGCGCTGGTCAGTGAGCTTTACTGAGACTCTTCATGAGTGAGAGTGTGTGTCCTCTCGGCCCTCAGCGCTGGTCAGTGAGCTTTACTGAGACTCTTCATGAGTGAGAGTGTGTGTCCTCTCGGCCCTCAGCGCTGGTCAGTGAGCTTTACTGAGACTCTTCATGAGTGAGAGTGTGTGTCCTCTCGGCCCTCAGCGCTGGTCAGTGAGCTTTACTGAGACTCTTCATGAGTGAGAGTGTGTGTCCTCTCGGCCCTCAGCGCTGGTCAGTGAGCTTTACTGAGACTCTTCATGAGGGAGAGTGTGTGTCCTCTCGGCCCTCAGCGCTGGTCAGTGAGCTTTACTGAGACTCTTCATGAGTGAGAGTGTGTGTCCTCTCGGTCCTCAGCACTGGTCAGTGAGCTTTACTGAGACTCTTCATGAGTGAGAGTGTGTGTCCTCAGCGCTGGTCAGTGAGCTTTACTGAGACTCTTCATGAGTGAGAGTGTGTGTCCTCTCGGCCCTCAGCGCTGGTCAGTGAGCTTTACTGAGACTCTTCATGAGTGAGAGTGTGTGTCCTCAGCGCTGGTCAGTGAGCTTTACTGAGACTCTTCATGAGTGAGAGTGTGTGTCCTCTCGGCCCTCAGCACTGGTCAATGAGCTTTACTGAGACTCTTCATGAGGGAGAGTGTGTGTCCTCTCGGCCCTCAGCACTGGTCAGTGAGCTTTACTGAGACTCTTCATGAGTGAGAGTGTGTGTCCTCTCGGCCCTCAGCGCTGGTCAGTGAGCTTTACTGAGACTCTTCATGAGGGAGAGTGTGTGTCCTCTCGGCCCTCAGCACTGGTCAGTGAGCTTTACTGAGACTCTTCATGAGTGAGAGTGTGTGTCCTCTCGGCCCTCAGCGCTGGTCAGTGAGCTTTACTGAGACTCTTCATGAGGGAGAGTGTGTGTCCTCTCGACCCTCAGCGCTGGTCAGTGAGCTTTACTGAGAATCTTCATGAGTGAGAGTGTGTGTCCTCAGCGCTGGTCAGTGAGCTTTACTGAGAATCTTCATGAGTGAGAGTGTGTGTCCTCAGCACTGGTCAGTGAGCTTTACTGAGACTCTTCATGAGTGAGAGTGTGTGTCCTCTCGGCCCTCAGCACTGGTCAGTGAGCTTTACTGAGACTCTTCATGAGTGAGAGTGTGTGTCCTCTCGGCCCTCAGCGCTGGTCAGTGAGCTTTACTGAGACTCTTCATGAGTGAGAGTGTGTGTCCTCTCGGCCCTCAGCGCTGGTCAGTGAGCTTTACTGAGACTCTTCATGAGTGAGAGTGTGTGTCCTCTCGGCCCTCAGCGCTGGTCAGTGAGCTTTACTGAGACTCTTCATGAGTGAGAGTGTGTGTCCTTTCGGTCCTCAGCACTGGTCAGTGAGCTTTACTGAGACTCTTCATGAGTGAGAGTGTGTGTCCTCTCGGCCCTCAGCGCTGGTCAGTGAGCTTTACTGAGACTCTTCATGAGTGAGAGTGTGTGTCCTCTCGGTCCTCAGCGCTGGTCAGTGAGCTTTACTGAGACTCTTCATGAGGGAGAGTGTGTGTCCTCTTGGTCCTCAGCGCTGGTCAGTGAGCTTTACTGAGACTCTTCATGAGTGAGAGTGTGTGTCCTCTCGACCCTCAGCGCTGGTCAGTGAGCTTTACTGAGACTCTTCATGAGTGAGAGTGTGTGTCCTCTCGGCCCTCAGCGCGGGTCAGTGAGCTTTAATGAGACTCTTCATGAGGGAGAGTGTGTGTGTCCTCTCGGCCCTCAGCGCTGGTCAGTGAGCTTTACTGAGACTCTTCATGAGTGAGAGTGTGTGTCCTCTCGGCCCTCAGCGCTGGTCAGTGAGCTTTACTGAGACTCTTCATGAGCGAGAGTGTGTGTCCTCTCGGCCCTCAGCGCTGGTCAGTGAGCTTTACTGAGACTCTTCATGAGGGAGAGTGTGTGTCCTCTCGGCCCTCAGCGCTGGTCAGTGAGCTTTACTGAGACTCTTCATGAGTGAGAGTGTGTGTCCTCTCGGCCCTCAGCGCTGGTCAGTGAGCTTTACTGAGACTCTTCATGAGTGAGAGTGTGTGTCCTCTCGGCCCTCAGCGCTGGTCAGTGAGCTTTACTGAGACTCTTCATGAGTGAGAGTGTGTGTCCTCTCGACCCTCAGCGCTGGTCAGTGAGCTTTACTGAGACTCTTCATGAGTGAGAGTGTGTGTCCTCTCGGCCCTCAGCGTGGGTCAGTGAGCTTTACTGAGACTCTTCATGAGGGAGAGTGTGTGTCCTCTCGGCCCTCAGCACTGGTCAGTGAGCTTTACTGAGACTCTTCATGAGTGAGAGTGTGTGTCCTCTCGGCCCTCAGCGCTGGTCAGTGAGCTTTACTGAGACTCTTCATGAGTGAGAGTGTGTGTCCTCTCGGCCCTCAGCGCTGGTCAGTGAGCTTTACTGAGACTCTTCATGAGTGAGAGTGTGTGTCCTCTCGGTCCTCAGCACTGGTCAGTGAGCTTTACTGAGACTCTTCATGAGTGAGAGTGTGTGTCCTCACGGTCCTCAGCGCTGGTCAGTGAGCTTTACTGAGACTCTTCATGAGTGAGAGTGTGTGTCCTCTCGGCCCTCAGCGCTGGTCAGTGAGCTTTACTGAGACTCTTCATGAGTGAGAGTGTGTGTCCTCACGGTCCTCAGCGCTGGTCAGTGAGCTTTACTGAGACTCTTCACGAGTGAGAGTGTGTGTCCTCTCGGCCCTCAGCGCTGGTCAGTGAGCTTTACTGAGACTCTTCATGAGTGAGAGTGTGTGTCCTCTCGGCCCTCAGCGCTGGTCAGTGAGCTTTACTGAGACTCTTCATGAGTGAGAGTGTGTGTCCTTTCGGTCCTCAGCGCTGGTCAGTGAGCTTTACTGAGACTCTTCATGAGTGAGAGTGTGTGTCCTCTCGACCCTCAGCGCTGGTCAGTGAGCTTTACTGAGACTCTTCATGAGTGAGAGTGTGTGTCCTCTCGGCCCTCAGAGCTGGTCAGTGAGCTTTACTGAGACTCTTCACGAGTGAGAGTGTGTGTCCTCTCGGCCCTCAGCGCTGGTCAGTGAGCTTTACTGAGACTCTTCACGAGTGAGAGTGTGTGTCCTCTCGGCCCTCAGCGCTGGTCAGTGAGCTTTACTGAGACTCTTCACGAGTGAGAGTGTGTGTCCTCTCGGCCCTCAGCGCTGGTCAGTGAGCTTTACTGAGACTCTTCATGAGTGAGAGTGTGTGTCCTCTCGGCCCTCAGCACTGGTCAGTGAGCTTTACTGAGACTCTTCATGAGTGAGAGTGTGTGTCCTCTCGGCCCTCAGCGCTGGTCAGTGAGCTTTACTGAGACTCTTCATGAGTGAGAGTGTGTGTCCTCAGTGCTGGTCAGTGAGCTTTACTGAGACTCTTCATGAGTGAGAGTGTGTGTCCTCTCGGCCCTCAGCACTGGTCAGTGAGCTTTACTGAGACTCTTCATGAGTGAGAGTGTGTGTCCTCTCGGCCCTCAGCGCTGGTCAGTGAGCTTTACTGAGACTCTTCACGAGTGAGAGTGTGTGTCCTCTCGGTCCTCAGCGCTGGTCAGTGAGCTTTACTGAGACTCTTCACGAGTGAGAGTGTGTGTCCTCTCGGCCCTCAGCGCTGGTCAGTGAGCTTTACTGAGACTCTTCATGAGTGAGAGTGTGTGTCCTCTCGGCCCTCAGCACTGGTCAGTGAGCTTTACTGAGACTCTTCATGAGTGAGAGTGTGTGTCCTCTCGGCCCTCAGCGCTGGTCAGTGAGCTTTACTGAGACTCTTCATGAGTGAGAGTGTGTGTCCTCTCGGCCCTCAGCGCTGGTCAGTGAGCTTTACTGAGACTCTTCATGAGTGAGAGTGTGTGTCCTCTCGGCCCTCAGCGCTGGTCAGTGAGCTTTACTGAGACTCTTCATGAGTGAGAGTGTGTGTCCTTTCGGTCCTCAGCACTGGTCAGTGAGCTTTACTGAGACTCTTCATGAGTGAGAGTGTGTGTCCTCTCGGCCCTCAGCGCTGGTCAGTGAGCTTTACTGAGACTCTTCATGAGTGAGAGTGTGTGTCCTCTCGGTCCTCAGCGCTGGTCAGTGAGCTTTACTGAGACTCTTCATGAGGGAGAGTGTGTGTCCTCTTGGTCCTCAGCGCTGGTCAGTGAGCTTTACTGAGACTCTTCATGAGTGAGAGTGTGTGTCCTCTCGACCCTCAGCGCTGGTCAGTGAGCTTTACTGAGACTCTTCATGAGTGAGAGTGTGTGTCCTCTCGGCCCTCAGCGCGGGTCAGTGAGCTTTAATGAGACTCTTCATGAGGGAGAGTGTGTGTGTCCTCTCGGCCCCTCAGCGCTGGTCAGTGAGCTTTACTGAGACTCTTCATGAGTGAGAGTGTGTGTCCTCTCGGCCCTCAGCGCTGGTCAGTGAGCTTTACTGAGACTCTTCATGAGCGAGAGTGTGTGTCCTCTCGGCCCTCAGCGCTGGTCAGTGAGCTTTACTGAGACTCTTCATGAGGGAGAGTGTGTGTCCTCTCGGCCCTCAGCGCTGGTCAGTGAGCTTTACTGAGACTCTTCATGAGTGAGAGTGTGTGTCCTCTCGGCCCTCAGCGCTGGTCAGTGAGCTTTACTGAGACTCTTCATGAGTGAGAGTGTGTGTCCTCTCGGCCCTCAGCGCTGGTCAGTGAGCTTTACTGAGACTCTTCATGAGTGAGAGTGTGTGTCCTCTCGACCCTCAGCGCTGGTCAGTGAGCTTTACTGAGACTCTTCATGAGTGAGAGTGTGTGTCCTCTCGGCCCTCAGCGTGGGTCAGTGAGCTTTACTGAGACTCTTCATGAGGGAGAGTGTGTGTCCTCTCGGCCCTCAGCACTGGTCAGTGAGCTTTACTGAGACTCTTCATGAGTGAGAGTGTGTGTCCTCTCGGCCCTCAGCGCTGGTCAGTGAGCTTTACTGAGACTCTTCATGAGTGAGAGTGTGTGTCCTCTCGGCCCTCAGCGCTGGTCAGTGAGCTTTACTGAGACTCTTCATGAGTGAGAGTGTGTGTCCTCTCGGTCCTCAGCACTGGTCAGTGAGCTTTACTGAGACTCTTCATGAGTGAGAGTGTGTGTCCTCACGGTCCTCAGCGCTGGTCAGTGAGCTTTACTGAGACTCTTCATGAGTGAGAGTGTGTGTCCTCTCGGCCCTCAGCGCTGGTCAGTGAGCTTTACTGAGACTCTTCATGAGTGAGAGTGTGTGTCCTCACGGTCCTCAGCGCTGGTCAGTGAGCTTTACTGAGACTCTTCATGAGTGAGAGTGTGTGTCCTCTCGGCCCTCAGCGCTGGTCAGTGAGCTTTACTGAGACTCTTCATGAGTGAGAGTGTGTGTCCTTTCGGTCCTCAGCGCTGGTCAGTGAGCTTTACTGAGACTCTTCATGAGTGAGAGTGTGTGTCCTCTCGACCCTCAGCGCTGGTCAGTGAGCTTTACTGAGACTCTTCATGAGTGAGAGTGTGTGTCCTCTCGGCCCTCAGAGCTGGTCAGTGAGCTTTACTGAGACTCTTCACGAGTGAGAGTGTGTGTCCTCTCGGCCCTCAGCGCTGGTCAGTGAGCTTTACTGAGACTCTTCACGAGTGAGAGTGTGTGTCCTCTCGGCCCTCAGCGCTGGTCAGTGAGCTTTACTGAGACTCTTCATGAGTGAGAGTGTGTGTCCTCTCGGCCCTCAGAGCTGGTCAGTGAGCTTTACTGAGACTCTTCACGAGTGAGAGTGTGTGTCCTCTCGGCCCTCAGCGCTGGTCAGTGAGCTTTACTGAGACTCTTCACGAGTGAGAGTGTGTGTCCTCTCGGCCCTCAGCGCTGGTCAGTGAGCTTTACTGAGACTCTTCACGAGTGAGAGTGTGTGTCCTCTCGGCCCTCAGCGCTGGTCAGTGAGCTTTACTGAGACTCTTCACGAGTGAGAGTGTGTGTCCTCTCGGCCCTCAGCACTGGTCAGTGAGCTTTACTGAGACTCTTCACGAGTGAGAGTGTGTGTCCTCTCGGCCCTCAGCACTGGTCAGTGAGCTTTACTGAGACTCTTCACGAGTGAGAGTGTGTGTCCTCTCGGCCCTCAGCGCTGGTCAGTGAGCTTTACTGAGACTCTTCACGAGTGAGAGTGTGTGTCCTCTCGGTCCTCAGCGCTGGTCAGTGAGCTTTACTGAGACTCTTCACGAGTGAGAGTGTGTGTCCTCTCGGCCCTCAGCGCTGGTCAGTGAGCTTTACTGAGACTCTTCATGAGTGAGAGTGTGTGTCCTCTCGGCCCTCAGCGCTGGTCAGTGAGCTTTACTGAGACTCTTCATGAGTGAGAGTGTGTGTCCTTTCGGTCCTCAGCGCTGGTCAGTGAGCTTTACTGAGACTCTTCATGAGTGAGAGTGTGTGTCCTCTCGGCCCTCAGAGCTGGTCAGTGAGCTTTACTGAGACTCTTCACGAGTGAGAGTGTGTGTCCTCTCGGCCCTCAGCGCTGGTCAGTGAGCTTTACTGAGACTCTTCACGAGTGAGAGTGTGTGTCCTCTCGGCCCTCAGCGCTGGTCAGTGAGCTTTACTGAGACTCTTCACGAGTGAGAGTGTGTGTCCTCTCGGCCCTCAGCGCTGGTCAGTGAGCTTTACTGAGACTCTTCATGAGTGAGAGTGTGTGTCCTCTCGGCCCTCAGCACTGGTCAGTGAGCTTTACTGAGACTCTTCATGAGTGAGAGTGTGTGTCCTCTCGGCCCTCAGCGCTGGTCAGTGAGCTTTACTGAGACTCTTCATGAGTGAGAGTGTGTGTCCTCAGTGCTGGTCAGTGAGCTTTACTGAGACTCTTCATGAGTGAGAGTGTGTGTCCTCTCGGCCCTCAGCACTGGTCAGTGAGCTTTACTGAGACTCTTCATGAGTGAGAGTGTGTGTCCTCTCGGCCCTCAGCGCTGGTCAGTGAGCTTTACTGAGACTCTTCACGAGTGAGAGTGTGTGTCCTCTCGGCCCTCAGCACTGGTCAGTGAGCTTTACTGAGACTCTTCACGAGTGAGAGTGTGTGTCCTCTCGGTCCTCAGCGCTGGTCAGTGAGCTTTACTGAGACTCTTCACGAGTGAGAGTGTGTGTCCTCTCGGCCCTCAGCGCTGGTCAGTGAGCTTTACTGAGACTCTTCATGAGTGAGAGTGTGTGTCCTCTCGGCCCTCAGCGCTGGTCAGTGAGCTTTACTGAGACTCTTCATGAGTGAGAGTGTGTGTCCTCTCGGCCCTCAGCGCTGGTCAGTGAGCTTTACTGAGACTCTTCATGAGGGAGAGTGTGTGTCCTCTCGGCCCTCAGCGCTGGTCAGTGAGCTTTACTGAGACTCTTCATGAGTGAGAGTGTGTGTCCTCTCGGCCCTCAGCGCTGGTCAGTGAGCTTTACTGAGACTCTTCATGAGGGAGTGTGTGTCCTCTCGGCCCTCAGCGCTGGTCAGTGAGCTTTACTGAGACTCTTCACGAGGGAGAGTGTGTGTCCTCTCGGCCCTCAGCACTGGTCAGTGAGCTTTACTGAGACTCTTCATGAGTGAGAGTGTGTGTCCTCTCGACCCTCAGCGCTGGTCAGTGAGCTTTACTGAGACTCTTCATGAGTGAGAGTGTGTGTCCTCTCGGCCCTCAGCGCTGGTCAGTGAGCTTTACTGAGACTCTTCATGAGTGAGAGTGTGTGTCCTCTCGGTCCTCAGCACTGGTCAGTGAGCTTTACTGAGACTCTTCATGAGTGAGAGTGTGTGTCCTCTCGGCCCTCAGCACTGGTCAGTGAGCTTTACTGAGACTCTTCATGAGTGAGAGTGTGTGTCCTCTCGGCCCTCAGCGCTGGTCAGTGAGCTTTACTGAGACTCTTCATGAGTGAGAGTGTGTGTCCTCAGTGCTGGTCAGTGAGCTTTACTGAGACTCTTCATGAGTGAGAGTGTGTGTCCTCTCGGCCCTCAGCACTGGTCAGTGAGCTTTACTGAGACTCTTCATGAGTGAGAGTGTGTGTCCTCTCGGCCCTCAGCGCTGGTCAGTGAGCTTTACTGAGACTCTTCACGAGTGAGAGTGTGTGTCCTCTCGGTCCTCAGCGCTGGTCAGTGAGCTTTACTGAGACTCTTCACGAGTGAGAGTGTGTGTCCTCTCGGCCCTCAGCGCTGGTCAGTGAGCTTTACTGAGACTCTTCATGAGTGAGAGTGTGTGTCCTCTCGGCCCTCAGCGCTGGTCAGTGAGCTTTACTGAGACTCTTCATGAGGGAGAGTGTGTGTCCTCTCGGCCCTCAGCGCTGGTCAGTGAGCTTTACTGAGACTCTTCATGAGTGAGAGTGTGTGTCCTCTCGGCCCTCAGCGCTGGTCAGTGAGCTTTACTGAGACTCTTCATGAGGGAGAGTGTGTGTCCTCTCGGCCCTCAGCGCTGGTCAGTGAGCTTTACTGAGACTCTTCACGAGGGAGAGTGTGTGTCCTCTCGGCCCTCAGCACTGGTCAGTGAGCTTTACTGAGACTCTTCATGAGTGAGAGTGTGTGTCCTCTCGACCCTCAGCGCTGGTCAGTGAGCT
The DNA here is from genome assembly GCA_033150135.1 of Gobio occitaniae. Taxonomy (NCBI): domain Eukaryota; kingdom Metazoa; phylum Chordata; class Actinopteri; order Cypriniformes; family Gobionidae; genus Gobio; species Gobio occitaniae. Next base: position 43,391 of record JARQWZ010005010.1, read on the forward strand.
TTACTGAGACTCTTCATGAGTGAGAGTGTGTGTCCTCTCGGCCCTCAGCGCTGGTCAGTGAGCTTTACTGAGACTCTTCATGAGTGAGAGTGTGTGTCCTCTCGGTCCTCAGCACTGGTCAGTGAGCTTTACTGAGACTCTTCATGAGTGAGAGTGTGTGTCCTCTCGGTCCTCAGCGCTGGTCAGTGAGCTTTACTGAGACTCTTCATGAGTGAGAGCATGATCTGGACATTGGCCTGGTTTCTCTGTGGCCCTGATAAATGCTGGTAAAGGTCCTTCTCTGTGACTCTCATGGAGCCGCGGCCACACGCTGGGACGTCCTGACAGCCGATTGGTTAAACTGAGTGAGGTCAGTCGAAGCGAGCTTTGTTTTTGAGAGGGTTTGGTGTCCTCTGACTGTGACCTGTGATGTTCAGAGACGTGCTGAGACACCATCTGCTCCAGCCCGTGTGCCGAGCTCATCTGAATCTCACACACACACTCAGAATCTCAGCAGAGGCTCACACACTCGTCACATTTCTCCTCTGGAGTCAAACGGCTCAATATGAGCTCTCGGACAGACTCTAAAACCTCAAATATGAGCTTCTTAAACCCTGTAAAGGACCATATCTATATTACTAGAATTAATATTATTATTAAAAAGACAACCATATCAATTTGATTAAATATTAACATTTATACACATTATAATTTAAAGCATATTTTATTAGTTGTATTTATTTAGTTATTTATTTAATTAATGAAATTAATAATTAAAAGCATGTTTATTAGTACTATTTATTTCTAATGAAATAATAATAAATAATAATAAAATTAGTATGAAAAAAGTACTAATAATTCAATAATTATTTATAATGAAATTATGATATTAATAAATAAAATACTAATATTGAAATACAAGCTATTAGCATTTCATTTATTCATTTAATGATGATTAATAATAATATGAATAATTAAAAAAAATGTAACTTAATTTCTAATACTGAACTATACACTCTCAGAAAAAAAGGTACAGGGCTGTCACTGGGGCGGTACCCTAAGGTACAAAAGTGAAAAGGTACATCTTTGTACCTTACTCACCCCTAAATGGTACATATTAGTACCTTAAAAGGTACATATTAGTACCTTTTCGGTTTTGTACCTTAGGGTACCGCCCCAGTGACAGCAATGTACCTTTTTTTCTGACAGTGTATACATCATAATTGTTAAATTAATGAGTAAATACAATATTATGTATGTTTTGTAACAATGTTTTTTGGCATTTTATTTATTAATTTCATTATAATTAATAATAATAATCATCAATATACAAATAAATTAATTAATTATAATTTATAGCATATTTTATTAGTAGTATTTATTATTGGCATTTTAATTATTATTTGATGATTATTATTAATAATAATATTAATAGAAATACAAATAATTTTGCGTTTACAAAATATGTACTTCAATATATAATAATACAAATTATTATTATTGAATTAAATAATAATCAATAAGAGTAAATTACATTATAATTAAAAGCATATTTTATTAGTAGTATTTATTGGCATTTGTATTTATTCATTTGATGGTGATGATTAATAGTAATAATATGAATTAATGAACATATAAATAATTGAAATATATATTTCATTTATCTATTAATTTCATTATAATAATCAGTATATGAATAAGGAAATTAATCAAATATATTTTATTATTAGTATTTATTATTGCCATTTTTAATTACATTTTTTATTGGCATATATTAATTTGATGGTGAATAATATTAATAATAATAATAATTAATTAATTCAAATATAAATAATGTTTAAATATATCTTCATTTCAAAATATATGTACGTCATACATTTTCATAATCATCATTAATATTATTATTAATATTAAAGCAGCACTAGGTAACTTTTCAACCTTTATAATATATTTTCAAGACTCTTGTGATGATACATCGTCTTACAATAGGTTGAATGACACGTCTGCCATAGCCTGACGGGGTCTGTATCGTTTTTAATCGTACTTTTAAACTTCGGGTCTTGGGTAGTAACCCGAGAACAAAAAGAACTACAAAATTCGACTGCTTTACGGCATATACGTCACTTCCACCACCAACCCCACTTCCTTAAATTCGGACGTGCGAGCCAAACTATAATTTGTTTGCCGAATGTTATAGTCATGGCCGAAGCAGCACAGAAAAATAAGAAAGCAAAGGTTTTGTCGGAGGAAAGCAAAAAGAGGAAAGGAGAAAGTGATGGGTTTAAAGGCAGGATGAGGATCAACATTGGCCAGCGTTTGCTCGTTGGCGTGAGCTGAAGGAGGAGGGGCTACATTCTTGCAAGTAAAAACATAAGACGTACAAAATCATATTTTAGGATACCTAACATGTCTGTGATATTGGTTTATTTGTCTTGCCTCAAGCTATAATGCAAATGGATATTTCAAATTTGCAGATTCATCTAGGGTAGCTTGATATTATAATATTGACGATATATGGTGATTACCTACACTCAAACATTGAACTGAAGTATCATATAGATTCTGTAAAACGGTAACCAATAGACTAGGCTACTATAATGACGCTGGCTTGTAAACGTGAGCATCGCGATCATTTGGCGTTTGAAAAAAAATAAAACCCATGAAATGATATTCATATGACATGCTGAAACATATGCAATACGCAACGCAAGCAGAACACCGGCATGTGAACTCCTGCAGTGTTCAGGGCTATCATAGTTGTCATGTCAACAAATGCACGTGCGATGCATCCGCTGATGTAGAATGACAGAGTTTACGACAGTAGTAGAGGACAATACTGTTTCCCAACTGTAGGGGGACCCGAGAGCAAAACCTACCTAGTGCTGCTTTAAATGAATGAATAAATAAAATATGTATTATAACAATATTATTTCAGCATTTTATTTATTTTCATTATAATAATAAAAAAAATGAATGTATTGAGTATGATCTGTGTGAGCCGCTGAGTCTCTGCTGAAGCTCTGATTGGTCGAGTGCCGCTGATGACCCGTTGATCTGGTCATCCATCATGACCATCTCTTTCTGTGCCCACCATCCCTCTCTCCCCTCGTCCGGTGGCTTTAACCACGGTCCGCTGTTCTCAGGTTTAAGATGATCGTCTGCTGACATTCTGGCCACTTATTCGGCCTCCTCCGTCGGTCAGCTAATGATTCGCTAAAACGCCTCTCGGTGGACAAAGACCACATTTACCACATCCCGTTCGGCCGGGGTCGCAGTTTCACCGTTACACAGAACGCCAGGGAGTTTCGCTTGGACTCGAAGAAACATTCATTCACTCTTCACATCATTAACGTGATCAACTCTGCTTTATTACGACTTCTCATATCTGATCATACATCAGACCAGGAGCGGTTCACCTGCTGATAACACTAGTGAGTGTTATGGTGTGTATTGTCGATAGCACAAATATAAAGGATAGCACAAATGTGCTCATAGCTGAATTACATTAGTTTAATAAACCCAAAACGACAAATTTTACAGTCTTTGTTAGTTTTAATCTTTTCACTCATATTTACTTTTTCTTACTTTTACTTTTTATTTGGGGTTAATTATCCCGTTAACCCTCTGGTGCTCTTCGGTCATTTCTGACTGGAATTTTTTCTATTTTTAATTTTTTTAAATCACAGCTTCATCGGAATGATATAACACTTGGTGACTTTTCTAGCATTAGGTATGTAAACACACACAACAATTGGGGTCATGATTCGAGCAATGCTAATTGGTCGTAAAAAAAAAAAGTAGCGTTCATTGTCTTCGGTCATAAATGACAGACCATAGGGAATGAATGGGAAATTCAAACATTCTCCGAATATCAGTCTATTCTTGACTATTTTCTTACTCTCTGTCTCTTTTTCTCCACCCGTTTGCTCTCCCTGTCTTTCAGCTTTTTAAAAAAAAGCGATATCCATCTATAAAAAAAGCAATTATGCCTTTAAAATGCATAAATGGAAACATAATTTTGTTAGTCACCATCCCAGGTAAAGAAAAAAGTACATTTCCATAATGTACTTAAAGCCCTCTATTTCCGTGCACTAATCCGTAGTAATTTGATACTTAATATACTAAAAATTCTTCTTTAGTATATAATTAGATTAGTAGATAATCTTAAGAACATCTAAGTGTGTTCTTCAATCTTAAGAACACCGTGAATATGAACTAAAATGTGCTTTTAACATACTATGTATTTAAAAAAATTGTTTAGTTACCTCTTGTTGTACACTTGAACCTGTGTATGAAACTAAAGTGTTTAAAAGATGGGTTCAAGTGTACTTACAGTTGAGTACACTTAGATGTTCTTAAAGCTTTTCGGATTCGGATTTTTTGGATTCTGATTTTTTGGATTCCAATATTACACAGTAAAAAAAATATTTAAAAAGTAAGTAACCTGGTTGCCTTAAAATTTTGAGTTCATTGAAATAAAAAATTTGAGTTAATACAATGAACATTTGAGAATCGACATCACCCTTTATTCAAATATTATTAAAATATTTTGTAAGCATATTGCATAATTGTGTTTCATTTGTAATAATGCAGTGAAACATTACAAATTGTGCCCCTGATCCAAAATATGGCATTTTTTGAAGAGAAATCCTTGTTGACTTATTTCACTCAGGGTTATTATATTTAACAAACTAAAGCCATAAAAAGCTTTTTTTTTGGTTGCTTGGAATAAATGCAAAATGTATAAAAACTTATTATATTTCTCATTTTCATGTAGTTTAACTTTAATCAACTAAAATAACTAAAGCTAAAACTGAAATTAAAATTAATAAAAACATTTAATAAAAACAAAAACTTGAAACGTATCGACAAAAACACAACAAAGTTACTGAAACTTTAAAATAAAATGAAAACTGAAACAATATAAACACTAACTCAAAATATTTATAAAATATATTTTGCTTTATATTTAAATTGATATTTCAAAATGAATAATCACTGCAACATTTGCATGCTTAATATTATATTTTAATGAAATTGTGTGTGTCTGAGTAATTTTTATGAATATTCCAAATAAATGTATTTATTTATGTATACAAATTAAAATGGTTCAAATATTTAAAACACTTTTTTTAAGATTAGATTTATATTAATTAATATTTTGCAGGATATTTATTTATTTTTGAAAATTAAAAATGTATGAAATGGTTCAAATGTTTAAAATACATTTTATAAATTATTTTTATATTAGATTTATATTCATTAATATATTGCAGGATATTTTAAAGAAAGTGTGTGTGTGTGTGTGTGTGTGTGTGTTATTTATATTAATATCCCTAATACATTTATTTATTTAGATATAAATCAAATAATTCAAATATTTAAAATCTATTTTATTTTTTAGATTAGATTAATATTTCCCTTGTATATTGTTACATTTTTATTGTTTTATATTTACATATTTCAAAATGGAAACGTGTTCGCAAAATATGCTCACTTAATATTCTGTACGATATTTTAAAGAGAATTTATGTGTAATTTATATGAATATTCCTAATAAATGTATTTATTTATTTATATAGATATAAATTGAAATGGTTTAAATATTTAAAATGCATTTTATTTTTCAGAATATGCATGTATAAAACTAAATATATTTTTTGTGTGATCATTTCAACAGTGTTCAATTAAACATAAAACATGCAGATTATTTCAAACTAGATTTTTACAGTATTTACAAAAACAAAAACAAGCATGCAAAAATTACAAATTTGACATATTTTGTGTTAAGATTCAGAAGACGGTTCTTTTAAAGTAAACACATTCCTGCATATGATATTTCTCCGTTTGGAGGTTTTGGGTGGGATCAGTTAATGCTGAAGCTGAATCAGATGCTGAATATGTGTGTGTTGTGTGTTTACAGAGTGACGTACCACACTGCATTTCTCTGTGCCGTCCGCCCACATCTGACCCCAGCTCGATCGATACTACCAACCTTGCAAGACGTTACTGTGTGAGAAAACACATTTGGAGGCGAGCAGGAAGGAACAGATCATCTGTGACTCAACCCACCCACTGGACAGACAGCAGGTCACTAATCAAACCCGCTCTGCACGCGCTCATTTACTCATTCCTGTGTTGATCTAGTGCCCTGCTGAACCGATTAGGTGTCCCGTGCCTCTTCCTGCACAAGCCAGAAACAGGAAACTTGCCGCTGGGCAACTTTGCTTTAGCGTAAAGTGGCGCGCAACGCGGGCACAACACCTGCAAGCTGTGCCCCATCTGGAGCCAATTAGCCCCAGCCCTGAGGAACGAGGAACGAGCGTGTGACTCGAGTCCCTGCTGTTTTTATCCACTGTGCCAGCCTGTCCTGTCATGTCCCATCGACTTGCGCCGTGCCACTTGAGGGTCAGATCAGATGTGATGGGTCTGAAATAAGCAGACCTGTCGTTTTGAGCAGCGAGGTCCCTGATTGCTCCACTTGTGTCAGTTTGTGTGTCCGTCACGCAGGCGAAAGTGTCTTTGACTTTGGCCTCATTTGTCCACTGTACCAATCTGGCCAGCCTCTCCGTCCCACCCACCCTCCAGACAGCTTGCAAGTTCTGCCGTCGCCTTCCCTGGAGGATGAGCGATGTGTCCACGCTGGACTATGAGCTGCTCTCGCCGGGGCCTTCGTTCGCTGGGGCCCCCAGCGTCCCATCTCTTGGCGGGGACTCCGAGCAAAGGACGGCCTTCGCGTTCGTTGGTCTCCTGATGCTGTTTCTGGTTTTCCTGTTGGTGCGTTGCTTCCGGATATTGCTGGATCCCTACAGCCGTATGCCATCTTCCTCTTGGACGGATCATAAGGACGGCTTCGAGCGGGGCCAGTTTGACTACGCCTTGGTGTAGAAACAAAACGTCACCTCAACCTTAGCCTTAGCCCAACCTGCGGCCCAACCCTGTAGCTGATGGCGCCGAATACGCCAAAAGGAAAGCACCTTGAAAGTCGCGCACACCAAGTGCGTAAATGTACGCCGCTTTCCCAACACATCGTGATTAACAGGGTCGTCCGTTTCTTCCGCTGTAGCTTCTTCCTCAGGATGGTCTACAAGGTCTACAACGAATACACATGGAGCATGAAGTCAAGGTTCAAGGTGCCCAACACGACACTCACTGTGAACTGTCACTACCCTTAGCAAGTCCACAACTGTGTATATTTCATTGCTGATGTAGATATATCTTAATTGTAAACGATGAAGAAACTTCTCAATGGACCTTAGTAGGTGGCACACTCTAAAAAATGCTGGGTTGTTTAAAACATTTCAAATAAGAACAGACCCAAAAGTTGGGTTAAAATTTTTAAATATGGACACACTCAAACGTTGGGTTAAAAATGTCAAATATGGGCAAACCGAAATGTTGTTAAAAATGTAAAATATGGACAAAAACTTCTAATATGGACAAACCCAAACGTTGGGTTAAAAATGTCAAATATGGGCAAACCGAAATGTTAAAAATGTAAAATATGAACAAACCCAAACATTGGGTTAAAAATTTCAAATATGAACAAACCCAAATGTTGGGTTAAAAATGTCAAATATGGACAAACTAAAACGTTGGGTTAAAAATGTAAAAATATGGGCAAACCGAAATGTTGTTAAAAATGTAAAATATGGACAAAATTTTAAATATGGATAAACCCAAATGATGGATTAAACATTTCAAATGTGAACAGACCCAAATGTTGGTTTAAAAATCTCAATATATGAACAAACTCAAATTTTGGGTTAAAAATGTCAAATATGCACAAACTAAAACGTTGGGTTAAAAATGTACAATATGAACAAACCCAAATGTTGGGTTAAAAATGTAAAATATGGACAAACTAAACCGTTGGGTTAAAAATGTAAAATAAGGGCAAACCGAAATGTTGTTAAAAATGTAAAATATGGACAAAATCTCAAATATGAACAAACCCAAATGTTGGGTTAAAAATCTCAAATATGAAAAAACTCAAATGTTGGGTTAAAAATGTCAAATATGGACAAACTAAAACGTTGGGCTAAATATTTAAAATATGGGCAAACCCAAACGTTGGGATAAAATTGTAAAATATGGGCAAAACCGAAATGTTGTTAAAAATGTAAAATATGAACAAACCCAAACGTTGGGTTAAAAATTTCAAATAAGAACAAACCCAAATGTTGAAACCCAAATGTTGGGTTAAAAATTTCAAATATGGACAAACTCAAACGTTGGGTTAAAAATGTAAAATATGGACAACATTTTAAATATGGATAAGCCCAAACGTTGGGTTAAAAAATTCAAATATGAACAAACCCAACCAATGGGTTTAAAATTAAACAATTCCATATATGACCCAAATTTGGGTTGAAACAACCCAGCATTTTTTAGAGTGCATATTTAATTTAACACAACTGAAAATAAGGATAAAATGTATGTTAATCAATGTTTTTTGGGGATGCACCATGATGTCGATCGTTCAGCCAACGAAACATTGGAAATGTGTATTTACAAGGACAAAAAATACCAACGTGTTTCGGCCTAAGAGCCTTCCTCAGGGTTTACAGCAGACAATGCTTGAACATTTTAAGAAAACATCTCCTTATTGAGTTACTCACACAAAATGAACAACAGCTGACAAGCCCCACTCAAGACATTACAACAGTCGTCCAGTCAGAATACAACATATTTTACCCATTTCTACATCATAAAGAATTGAGTCATCAAATAACACACATCACCCATTAAAAAACACACAACAGAGTCATACAATAAACAACACTCTTTAAGACAAAAGTCCTCATTCATACCTTTTGGAAACAGACTTTACAAATAAAAGATCCAAAAAGCCTCTATTTTCCCAATTTTATAGTCAATGCACCTCTTGCATTTTTTTGTACATTGACAATTAATACAATTACCACACTAAATAGAGTTTGACCTGTAAGAGTATTTTGTGATGTTTGTTTTGTAGGACAGGTTTTTAAAACTATATTTTCTATATTAATGGCCCGTTTATAAGCAATTAGTGGTACATTATTAAATATCCCATTTAGTGTTGGATCATCTTTAAGAACATACCAATACTTTAATATAGTATCTTTAATATTAGTAGTTCTAGGAGTATATGTAGTACAGACGTACATAAGATCTGGATTGGTTTGAGATTTTTAAGATCTAATTATTGGACTGCATTATGTAACCAATATTCCTCACACTTGCGTTCTTTAAATTTCTCTCTCAAACTCGTCACACATTCTTTTTTTCTCTACTGAACTGACTAATATGTAAACCTTTCTTCAAGGCAACTGTATTTCTGTATGTAGGTTTATATGTATAAGCATAAATATGTATTTACAAAAACTTTCCAGTAGATGAAAATAAAACATAAAAAAATATGAGTAAAAAATATTTTATAAAAAAAATGGAACTTAGCCATGTTTTAGGACCTTGAGAACTATTATGCCTTAATTGTTTATGTAATTCCTTCATGATTCTATGGTTCAACAAGTAATTTACAGCAAAATTTGAATGCAAAATATTACGGTTTTGCAAACAATTCACACTTTGTTTTACTCCATTTTTAAAACTTTTCCACCTTCACAGCCTCATTTTTGTTTGTCAAATTAAATCGGTCCATTTTATGGTCCATTAACTCTTTCCCAAACAGCATTTTTGATAAATTTCACCAAACTTTTATGGCCCCCAGAATGTTTAAATATAATTTTATTTATATATTATATAAATGTATAAAAAAAACGTTTGGTTCTTGCTTCATGCATTCTTTATCAGCACTTAAATGTGAGCGATTCATAAAATAATCAACATTTTGAACAAAAAGCTGAGAAAATCGTGTTTTTTCCAAAGACTACAATGTGCATAAGCAATGCTTTTATCGCTTGTTTCTGCTTCTTTTTTGCACGAGTTTCGATCAGGAGATTGTGTACTCTTTCAGAAGATGTCAAAGCGCCTCCTACCGTACATCAGTGAAAACACGGATTGCCGGATAATTCCGTCAATAGCGGGGAAAGAGTTAATGCACCATGATGGCGATCGTTCAGCCAACAAAACGTGTTTTCAAAGACTTTCCAGTGGACGAAAATAACGCGACTGAAAATTAGGGTATATATGTACGTCAGGTAATGTTTTTTTTTATGCATCATGATGTTGATCTCTCAGCTAATGAAACATTGGAAATATGCCTTTACAAAAACTTTCCAGTGGACGAAAAGAAAAATGTATAACAAAAACTACGAAAAAATATTTGTGGCAAATGAAACTTGGCCATGATTTAGGAACTTGAGGACTATTGAGCCTTAAGTTTTTATGTAATTCTTTCATGAATCTATTGTTTAACAAGTAATTTACAGCAAAATCTGTCGTTAAATTGTTAATCACTGCATTTGAATGCAAAATATAACGGTTTTGCAAACAATTCACACTTTGTTCTACTCCATTTTAAAAACCATTTCCACCTTCACAGCCTCATATTTGTTTGTCAAATTAAATCTGCCCTGATTATGGTCTATTAACTTTGGCCCCCAAAATATTTGAATATATAGGCCTAAAATATATTATTGATTTTATTTGTTATATAAATATATATATATAAAAAAACGTTTTATTCTTGCTTCATGCATTCTTTATCAGCACTTAAATGTGAGCGATTCATAAAAAAGCAACATTTTGAACACAAATCTTTTTTTCCAAAGACTACAATGTGCATAAGCAATGCTTTTATCGCTTGTTTCTGCTTCTTTTTCCATGTGTTTTGGTTAGGAGATTCTGTACTCTTTCAGAAGATATCATAGCACCTCCTACCATATATCAGTGAAAACACAGAAAGCCGGAAAATTCTGTCAATGGCAGGGAAAGAGTTAATGTACCATGATGGCGATCTCTCAGCTAATGAAACATTGGAAATATGCATTTACAAAAACTTTCCAGTGGATGAAAATAAAAAAAATAAAACGTTTAAAAAATTTGTGGAAAAAAAATGTGTGTTAACCTTTTAAACTTTAAATGTCTCTGGAGGAGCTCTGACCTCATATGTGGTGCCATTTGAAAACTTAGTCTCTCTACATTCTGGAGATATGCCTCACTTTGGCATTTGTTTTACACAAAGTAACTTATTTACACTAAATTACTCTGGGACCATTTCCGCCTTGATTTGGCCTACCCAAATTGAAAAGCTTCCCACATACAGTGTCTCTAAATACACAATTTTGTTTTCATTTCACAGGAAACCCTTTGAAGTTTCATAAACCACTACTAAAAGTGATTAATAACCCCCTGAAAAAGAGGCGCGTTTGGATTGTTTGGTTATAAATTCATTTGTGAAAGTGTATATCTCAGGCCCTGTGTGTTCTAGTACCCTGCAGACTGTTTCCAGCATATGTCAGCAAACACTGGAAAAATCAGTTTGTGCACCGATATTGCATTTACAGTTATTACAGCTCAGACAACATATATTTACATGTTTATCACAGTGTTTTATGTAACTTTGAAGGGTTTCCTGTAAAATGACACCAAAATTGTGTATTTAGAGACGAATGTATGTGGGTATGGGAAGCTTTTCAATCCCAAAAAATGGTCCCAGAGCTAAGGAGGTTAAATGAAACGATGACATGATTTAGGAACTTGAGACCTATTGAGCCTTAAGTTTTTATGTAAATCGTTCATCAATCCATGGTTTAACAAACAATTTACACCAAAAATCGCTGAATTGTTAATCACTGCATTTGAAATTACGTAAGAAATGGTTTTGCAAGCAATTCACACTTTGCTCTACTCCTGTTTTATAAACCAGTTCCACCTTCACAGCCTCGTTTGTGTTTGTGTCGGATTAAATATGCCGTCCACCCTGATTATGGTCCATTAAGTGTGATTTTTGTCTATTTAGCATGATAATTTTGTGCAAAACACATCTTTCAGCCCAAGATGTCCAACATACCCGCTGCCTTCGACAGACCCGCTCTTAACTCTGTGCTTTATATTTCCGAGGACGTTCTGGATCTGGAACGGAAAACCCTTTAAGACTTCAGAACTGATCCTTGTCTTATTTCCTGTCCTTTGTCTTTGACTCTATGTATATAAGCCATATGCTCTCATATCTGTTGTTGTTTGTTTGCTAATCTGCCGAGCTCCGAGAGGTTTGGAAACCAGCTTTATTTTTATATCCCAACTCCGATTTGGAGTTCTCTTTTTTGCTAACGTGTCGTCTCGAATTTGTAGCTCTCATTTGGACCGATGTGCAGAGAGAGTTGATGTGCCAGGAAATGGATGAGCCTGCATTGCTTTGTGAGTTTTTGTAAGTAGATTGGATATTTTCCTAATTCCTTTTTGTCTGAAATAAAACTGGGTTTATTCACTTACGGCTCCCGGTGTCTTCGAAATCAATAAGCCACGTCTACTTCTTCAACATGGCTAAAAATGCACGCAGAGAGCAGAAAGACAACGGTTTAAAAATATAACCCATGTTTTATTGCCAGTTGTTTCGTACAGATGTTTACAAACATTGTGCGGATGGCTTGGATCTGACAGATGGATGGAAAACGGTAGAAAGACAATGCATTTGGAATTGCTCATTAGCCGTGTACCGGGTGCTCAGGTTTCTCCGTCATGGATCTTTATGGCTCAAAAAATTACACACGGACGCCCTTATCGATGCACCTTAGAGATTTATCGGAACTGACGTGATCCTGAGCGACCCAGTCCACTTTCTTTGGTCTGAAGTTCGTAACTCAACACCAGCTTGATGACTATTTCAAGTTTGCTGCTGATTTTTGGCATACAGTACAATCACGCACATTCGCTCTTTTACATGTAGTGGCATCAATAAAAACAGAAAAGATATGATAAGTATACAAAGTTCCCATGTTAGACAAATGGTTATGCATAAATATAGCTCGGGCTGTCGTACAGTGCAGTTACTTCGATGTTCATCATTCTAGCACCAGAACTTGTATATGCCCAAATTACTTGTTTAAATCAAATGTCCTGAAGATTTAATGAAAACAGTCCAATGTTGCTGGTCGCCGCAATAAACAACAGTATTACTCAAATGACGCGTTTAGATGATGGATGGACAAGCTCATGTAAACAGTGACGTCTGTCACGTAGTGCTCAGTGACAGTAACTTAAGGACGCTGCGATCATTAATTGTCCGTCTTCAGAGGAAAAACAAAGTCAACAGCTCTTAAAGGCTATTTAGCTAATGTTTACAAGTAAATATTTGGTTCGGCAGTCTTGACGCTCAAGAATACACAAGATGAAATACAAACGAAATCTACATTTTCACTTTAAAATATACAATTTCAATTTTCAACCAGCTTTGATAGTATTGATTTTTTACTTTCAGCATTGAGACAGTACAAAAGACAATCACACGGAATAAAACACACACAAAAAAACCCCTCACAAATCAAGCATGTTCGTAGTACAACGTAAGTTGGAATCATAGCACCTTGCGATTACGGAGAAACGAAGGTCGGTTTGACGTTCGCACACTGAAGTTGAGAAGTTTGCATATCTGGAGTGTTTTGGAGGACAGCTTGCCAAACAATCCTTATGCACCATTGAGACCGCACGTCTCCAGCTGCAATCAAAAATGGCATTTGGTTGGTTTACCCAGCAGGCTTTCAACTCTCCATTCGTATGTGCTCTGTTTGCGTCTTTGTCAATACACAGACGAGAGCACACAAGTATGGAGAGGGAAATGGTTTGTTCTACATCACATGCATATTCGAAAACCCTTTGGATGTAGCCATTTTTGGAATGAAATGTCCCTGATTAAATACGCAGAGGAGCCCCAGTGCAATTTGAGCATTTAGCACCACTCCTGTCCTAACGGCTGTGTGTGTGTAAAATGAGGTAACGCCATGTGGCAGCTCATGCAAACACTCCAGAAGGTCCCGGAAACCTAAAAGTATGTGTTTAGTATCAGTTTCAAGCTGTTTGAACGCTCAACTCTCGTTTAAACCTTGCGGTAAAAAAAACATTGCGGTAGTTGCTGCAGTCCTTTGTGTGACAGTACAATACTTGACGAATGACTCTAAATACTGAATGGAATAAACTTTGACCCCAGTTTGCGTGTGGAAAGTCATGATGTTTGTCTGCATCATCTATAATGCAATGTTTTATGTGCAGTAAAGAATGAAATGTCATTTCATGATAAATTTGACAGTTTACAACTGTAATAGCCGTACTAAAATTAAATCGTCCTTACGACTAATATTTCTGATTGTCCCTCCGGTAAAAGTGTGTGCTAAAGCTAGTGCTAACGCACTCCTGCTAATTTAAGGTGGTGGGTGTGTACATTTTCCACCAAACTCGGTAGAATCAGTGGGCCTTGACATGAAAAGACGGCAAATAAAAACAAATCTCGCGGTAAATGGACACAGTCTCTCAGAGCTTACGCCCTGCAGTGAAGGGCACGGGGTCAAGGGTCAGTCTCAGTGCAGGTGGATGTGCAGCTTGATGCGCAGTGCATCGCCGATCTCGCCCAGCAAGTAGTCGCTGTCGTGCTGGTCCTCCAGGTCCTGAAGTTTGTGGGGACCGAACAGGCGCAAGCTGGCGATCTCCAGGCGGTACAAACCTGGAGCGGGTGGCTTCCGGCCCAGCCGCAGAACGCTCTTTCCGTCGCGGCGCTCCAGGATGCGGAAGTGTTCGCCCTGGTTTCCGTGCGTTATGACGTAGCGCACATGGTGCTCAAGCGGCTCCAGGGCTGGAAGCAACTCAAGAAGGGGTTCCTTGTTTTGTAGCTGCGCCAGACTCAGGTTCATGGGGATGGAGGTCTGAACATCCACGCTGGCCATGCTCACCGTCTCCTGAGGGCAGGACAGAACAGTTGGAAACATTCTTGATAGACTTTTATACCCTTTAATTTAGAGTTAGAGATAAGATCAGGGATAGCAGAGTGTATGTGCAACACAACAACAGCCTCAAAAGTACCTTGAGCTCATTATCACCAGCGTTGCGCCTATGACGGCCTTTCTTTCCCAGGTCACCATTGATCTTGCATTCGTAGCAGGCCTCCGGTGAGAGCGACTCTTCGTCATCCACTCCCTCTGAGCCGAACTGACCCTGGAAGCCCGCTCCTGTGATGCAGTGCCTAGAAAGAAAAAGGTTAAATATTACACTTGCTTTTCACCTGTGCAGTTATTCTGTTTAGGCCAGGGATTTCCAATCCTGGTCCTGTAGAGCAGTGGTTCAACAGTGTACATTTTGCATGTCTCCTTTGTCTGACACACCCATTCCAGTGCTGTGTTCGAAATCGCCCCCTATACCCTCATTCACTATTCCCTACATTAGTCCACTGATATAGTCCACTTCGAAAAAGTGCGCCGGAAAGGCTGCCGTTTTTGCAGTTTGTGCTTGCTGTTTGGCAGCTCCAGTAATAATGAAAAGATTTATCTTGAACTCTGCCACGGAAGCTAGCATGTAACCTTAATCAAACAATATAATAATAATTTTAAAAAGGATCATTTATACCTGTATGCATGATATTGCGTTGGACCAGTGCGGTTTGGAAGATGGATGATTGATTCAGCTGTGGTGGGCACTATTTGAGGGAACAGCCATTTAGTGGTGTCCGAAACCATAGTGGACGTTATTAAGTGCACTCATTCAATCCCACAATGCACCACAATAACGAGTTTACAACCGATGTATGCTCGACGGCTAGAGAATACCCATAATGCACTGTGAGAGTCGCGCCGTGCATTGAATGAATTCCTGCGTTTCGCCAGGAGATGGCATCGACACACACACTTTTAAGACCAATGATATTGGACCCACTCACTTTTATCGTCTCTAATTGAGCACATGTCTGTTTACATACCCTGATAAACACTGATTAAACGCGTTAGAAGCTTTATTTTCACTTTTCTAATATTTTCTTCATATTCATTGAAAATAAATCTTGACGCCATGCGTCTTACCCCTACACTATTGCTGCTGATGAAAATGGAGTTTTCCGTAGGTGTGTCTGCCTCAACCAGACGTTTAAACAAGCCGATATATTTAAATATATTTTTTGTAAATTGCATCTACTCCAGTAAAATGTTTCTGTTAAAGGACCGACCGACATTTTTTTTGCTTCTGACGCCCATACAATATAGTATAAATAGTAGCCTACTATATAGTATGAAATATATACTATACTATATATATATTATACTATACAATTTTTACATAAAAATATTAAGTCTTTATTTTTTTAAGCTTCGATTTTGCCTCCCAACGATCACCAAAATAGTACAATCGAGAAAAAACGATTCTTTTGCCATGTTCAGTTTTGCAAGAACACTCTTATTTTGTCTTGCGTTCTTGAATGAAACGCGCACATCCGCCCCTCCGGAAGCCACAAACTCTCTCAAGGTCATGACTCGTGTGCATATCATCCGCTGGAATTTAAAAACTCGGCGCGAGTAAAGATGGCAGAATGAGGCAGTTACAGCAGCGTTTGGTGAGCAAAAAAGGCAAAACCAACTCCGTTGTCTGGGAACAGTTTGGCTTCGAGGAATCAGACGACGAGCAGAAACATGCTACGTGCAAGATTTGCTTCATGGTAGTGGCTGCAACGGAAGGAACACCACAAATTTGTTTAACCACTTGAAAATTAAACACAGAGTGACCTATGACAATCTAATAAAGAAACAAAAACTGACGAGAGCAGGGGTGCCGTGTATTTAAAGTCCTTTAAATAATTTTTTCCCTTCATATTTTTCAAATAATTCTCTCTTTGTAAACTTTGTTCAAAGCATGCGAGTGCTGCCGTATGTTCGAATATGACCAGTCATTTTTGCCGTCATCATTCGGGTGTAGTGCCAGAAAATGCAAATGAGAAGTCAGCACATGTCTCACAGCGTGCAAATATTGAGTTCTCTTTCATGTCTTGCTCTTGAACGGACAAACTCACACAAAACGTATGTCAACATCCATCTTGATGAGTATCCTAGCAGACATAGTCTGAATATGCCTTAAGTGAACTTTATACAGTCGATAAAGATGACGCATATCCGAGCATTAGGTCTTAAGGGGGCAGTAGCCTTTACTGCTGTCTGTTTAATGTCAAACAACAAAAGACAAGGACATCACTCTCTGCTCTTGATTGAATAGCTTTTGTAAGTTTAATAGGATTAATCTTTAATTTATGCACTCAAATATGCAATGTTATTGTACATTTGATACATTTCTGTACCTGAAAACTAATGTTAGACGTACCTGAAAAACCTGAAAAGCATATCTAGCCGAACCATATTGTTGATCTTATTTATTTGTGGTTATCATTTTTACTTGAATACTTTTATACTTTGATTTGAATATATGTTATATTATTTATTTTAATAGTTCAAAAAGTACAACAAATGTTACAATTTCAATTGAATTGTTGAAAGGTGTCTTTTTAATAAATGCAACACATTCCCAAAGTCATATGAAATAATCGTGTTACATAATCGTGATTTCAATATTGACCAAAATAATCGTGATTATGATTTTTTCCATAATCGAGCAGCCCTAACATGTACTGTAAACTCGTTATTGTGGTGCATTGTGGGATTGAATGAGTGCTCTCAAAAACGTCCACTATTGTTTTGGACACCACTACAAATGGATGTTCACTCAAATAGTGCCCTATCTAAGGGTATAGGGGGCGATTTCGAACACAGCACGGGTCTTGGAGTCGCTACTACTGAATCAGGTGTGTTTGATTGAGGAGATATGCAAAAATTGTAGTGTTGGGGGGCCTCCAGGAACGTGGTTGGGAACCATTGCTGTAGAGTTTAGCTCCAACATACTTTTATATCCTGAAGACCTTTATTAACGTGGTTCAGGTGTGTTTAATTTGGGTTTGAGCTAAACTCTTCAGGACAGTGGCTCTCCATGAGCAGGATTGGACACCCCTGGTTTATGCCTTGGCCCTAATTAACTGCACTTAATATGCCGTCTTTGCCTGCGTAGGTCCATGGAGTCCACAAGATCGTAGAGTATCCAATTTTATGATTCAGAAGGGTGCTTGTTGAAGCCATGCTGGCGCAGACTCCGCAATAGACTACTGCTCGACAATCTATGTGGGAGTGCGTCACCGAACTTGGACAATGGATAATGTCTAAAGACTTGGACAAGGGTTAAAGGTGGAATTTATTACATGACCTTGCATTTTCAGGCAAGTATATGGATCTATACTGCATGGCAAAAGTATGTAGTCTGGCCTGCACCAAGGCGAGACATTAACCCTGTTTAACACTTTTGGAATGTCATTTAAGAACCAGTCCCTTATGAAGATCAGTGCCAGACCTCACTGATGCTGTTTTGTCTGAATTGAAGCAAATCCTGCAGTCATCTAGTTCACAGAAATGTGGGAGCTTCCAATGCTCCAGAATGCTCAAGAACGTTTAGTTGTCAACATACTTTTGGCTATATACTGTGTGTTCAAACTATTTGAGTGTCCAGTCCTGCTCCTGGAGCCACCTTCCAGACTTTCGTTTCCGAACTAGCTAATTGAAAGTCTTTGGGGTTACTAGAAACATCCAGACATGTGTGCTGGAGAAGGTTGGACGAAACTCCTCTCCGGGAACAAGATTGGACACTCCTGGAATACAACAAACTCTGGTAATCCAGAGGTAACTTGCAATGTTCAAATAAGAACCTTCTTACAGACTTTAGCTCCTGAACTAGCCAATTAAGGTCTTTAGGGTTACTAGAAACATCCAAACATGTGTGCTGGAGAAGATTGGACTTGAACTCTGCGTAAAAGCGGTAGCAGGATTGGACCCTCCTGGCATAAAACGGACTCTGGTAATCCAGACTTTACTTGCGATGTTCAAATAAGAAACTTCCTACAGACTTTAGCTCTTGAACTATCATATAACCCTGTTGGAAAAAAAAAAAAACATTTTATATTTTGAAGCATGGCAGCTGATTTGAGCTGGTTTATGCTGGTCCTGAGCTGGAGCTAGTTGACCAGCTTAAACCAGCTCATGACCAGCTAAGGATCAGCATAAATCAGCTCAAACCAATCCAACCTTCTCCAGACATGTGTGCAGGAGAAGGCTAGAGCTAAACTCTGCACAAAACCGGCCCTCCAGGAGAAAGATTGGACACTCTTGGCATAAAATGAACTCTGATAATCCAGAGGTAACTTGCAATGTTCAAATAAGAAACTTCCTACAAACTTTAGCTCCTGAACTAGCCAATGAAGGTCTTTAGAGTTACTAGAAACATCCAGACATCTGTGCTGGAGAAGATTGGACCTGAACTCTGCATAAAAGCGTCCCTCCAGGATCATGATTGAACCCTCCCGGCATAAAACGGACTCTGGTAATCCAGAGTTTACTTGCAATGTTCAAATAAGAACCTTCCTACAGACTTTAGTTCTTGAACTATCATTTAACCCTGTTGAAAAAAAAAAAAAAAATACTCTGGTTAGCTATGTTTTCAAGCATGGCAGCTGATTCGAGCTGGTTTATGCTGGTTCTTAGTTGGTCATGAGCTGGTTTAAGATGGTCCTGAGCTGGAGCTAGTTTCTTGGGACCAGCACTTGACCAGCTTACATAACCAGCATATGCTGGTTTTTTCAACAGGGGAAGGTCTCTAGGGTTACAAGAAACACCAAGACGTGTGCTGGAGAAGATTGGACACTCTTGGCATAAAACGACCTCTGGTAGTTTAGAGTTAACTTACAATGTTCAACTGAGAACAGTCTTATGACTAGCCTAAATACTCACCCTTGTCCTGCTCGGTAGAAGCCTCCAGGACATCCGCACAAGTATCCGCCATCTGTGTTGGAGCAGCCATAGCTGCAGGGGTTATTGCCCATGGAGCATTCATTGACATCCTGGCAGCCGCCAGCAGAAGACTCAAAGTCGAAACCTGACGGGCAGACGCACTTAAAGCTGCCCAGAGTGTTATAGCAAGACGCCGACCCGCAGGCTTGGTTCCCGGCGCATTCATTCTCGTCTGGGTGGAAGGAAGACAAGGAAATGAGAAATCCGCAATGGAAAGCCACTATGCTCGTCCATGTAGAAGGACTTACCCACACACTGGTTCCATTGGTAGTGCTGAACGTAACCCTGCGGGCAACCACAGCGATATCCTCCCATCATGTTCTGGCACCCGTGCTGGCACCGGTGGTTTCCGCCACATTCATCAACATCTGTAAGAAACCAAAAAAACAAAACGGGCATAAACTGAGGTTGGCATGCATTTCTAATATATCCGGGGTGGTACTAGGGTCAATCTCAAGATTGGTGCCAATCACTTTCATAGTATGAGCCCAAAATGGGAAACCAACCATCGCAGTTGATTCCAGTGGTGTCCAGAGAGAAGCCCTTCTGACACTCGCAGTTGAAGCTGCCAGGAGTGTTCAGGCAGGAGGCGCGAGAACCGCACACGTTCGGCTGATTGCTGCATTCGTTGTTGTCTAAGAGATGAAGCATGGAGTCCATTTTAGCTCCAAATGACCTGCTCAATTATTTAGGCTCTGGGTTTGAGTTCACATCACTCACCTATGCAGGCCGTCTGGTGCTGCGTGAAGCCCGTGGGGCATTTACAGGTGAAGCCACCGATCGTGTTGACGCATAGGAACTGACAGTTGTGCTGCTTGGTTGAGCACTCGTCCAAGTCTGGGACAAAATAAGTCATATTAGCACAGGTCCTGACATTGGGTTTGTCATTGGGATGGGTTTTTACTGCGACCGGATTCATATCCCTACATGCAGGAACGGTCCCATTAATTATAAACTAACCTTTGCAGGTCTTCCCATCAGGCTGTAGGATGTATCCTCTGGGACACGAGCACAGGTAACTGCCTTCAGTGTTCTTGCACAGGAAGTTACACGGTTTGGGCGACTGAGAGCATTCGTCCAGATCTAATCGGGGAGCATCAGTGAGAAAGGCATGAAGCATTACAAAATTTCAGACTGGTATTTCAGGCTTTTAGACTTGTATCACACTTGGTTTATTTGTCTTAAATTAGGGTTGCAGTGAGCGAGGACGACGTACCGACACAGGAAGTGCCAGTGAAGTCATTGGTGTAACCCACGTTGCAGTGGCAGCGGAAGGAGCCGACGCTGTTGATGCACTGGCCGTTCTTACACAGGTTGGGCATCACCTCACACTCATTGATGTCTGCAAAACACATCCAATATGATCAAAACACCCACATATACAGCTTTACATCAAAGAAATGCCCACCAAACATCTGTGGCTCTACAGTATTACTAATAATCAAATAAGAGTCATTATTAAATGAATCGGCAGTAAAATTAAAATATTAGTAAAAACATGAATATACATATTAAAATATATTTCTAATATTTTCCATGTACATAAAGAAATGGCTACACTTTTTGTATAATTTGTCCAAAAATTATTATAAATAATGTATTATTATAACCCTATTATTCTAATACTAATGCATCATATTTATTAAATGTATATATTTCATAAATATATTACAGTATTAAAACATATTTTTATTATAATGATAAATAATTTACTATTATAAATAAGAAAAGTAATACATATTTTCAAAATGTCTATATATTTAACAAATACATTACAATTCATATTACAAAATAATTCACATTTTTGTCCAAAAATTATTACGATAAATAATTTATTA
>JARQWZ010005010.1:70000-89991 GCA_033150135.1 Gobio occitaniae
GTTTATCTGTCTGTTCGTCCGTCTAGACGTTTATCTGTCTGTCTGTCCGTCTAGACGTTTATCTGTCTGTTCGTCCGTCTAGACGTTTATCTGTGTGTCTGTCCGTCTGGATGTTTATCTGTCTGTCTGTCAGTCTAGATGTTTATCTGTCTGTTCGTCCGTCTAGACGTTTATCTGTCTGTTCGTCCGTCTAGACGTTTATCTGTCTGTTCGTCCGTCTAGACGTTTATCTGTCTGTCTGTCCGTCTAGACGTTTATCTGTGTCTGTCCGTCTAGATGTTTATCTGTCTGTCTAGACGTTTATCTGTCTGTCTGTCCGTCTAGATGTTTATCTGTCTGTCAGTCTAGATGTTTATCTGTCTGTCTGTCCGTCTAGATGTTTATCTGTCTGTCTATCTGTCCGTCTAGATGTTTATCTGTCTGTCCGTCTAGATGTTTATCTGTCTGTCTATCTGTCCGTCTAGATGTTTATCTGTCTGTCTGTCCGTCTAGATGTTTATCTGTCTGTCAGTCTAAATGTTTATCTGTCTGTCTGTCCGTCTAGATGTTTATCTGTCTATCTGTCCGTCTAGATGTTTATCTGTCTGTCTGTCCGTCTAGATGTTTATCTGTCTGTCTGTCAGTCTAGATGTTTATCTGTCTATCTGTCCGTCTAGATGTTTATCTGTCTGTCTGTCCGTCTAGACATTTATCTATCTGTCTGTCTGTCCGTCTAGACATTTATCTATTATTCTGTCCGTCTCCATCCAGACATGTGTCTGTCTGTCTGTCTGTCTATCGTACCTTCACAGGTCATCATGGGTCCGGGCTCGAATCCCTCCTGACAGGAACACTCAAAACCGCCAGGAACGTTTGAGCATGTGCCATTTCCACAAGGGTTTCCAATGGAGCACTCGTCCGTATCTGTGAAGAGGGCAAATCAATCATCGGCCCGACAACCATCATTACCATCCACCTAACAAACTCATTTATGATTGGGTTGATAGTTGAAGTGGACAGTCCTCTTGTGAACTATGGGATTTGAACCTACAACCTTCCCGGTTTCGCTGTGTGTTTAGGACCGTGAACTCACCCACGCAGTTGACGCCGGTGTAGTCCAGGTTGTATCCGAAGGGACACTCGCAGCGGAAGGAGCCGTCGGTGTTGATGCACAGGCCGTTGCCGCAGATGCCCGGGTTTTCCACGCACTCGTTCATGTCTGTGGAGGCAGAGAGGCGTTATCACTGGGGAAGCGGAAGGATATACAGGCTTTAGTTGGCAGAAGTGAAGCACTTTTCTCACCCTCGCGACCTTTGGGATTCGGGACGGCCTCATGACCGTAGGGACACAACGTGTCAAACGCAGCTGCGGTGGAGAAAGGGACAAAAACACGTCACACACACAGAAGATATTCTGACGCTTGTAGAAATGTGGAGACCGGAATAGTCTACAATAAAATAGTGCATATGAGTGGGATGAGTTTGACATTCTAAAATATTAAAAACTAGATTCTATAAAACTTTAAAATGACTAAACTTTTTAGAATGACTAATTAAATGAAAAAAAAAATTATTAATTAATTATTATTTATATATAAATACACACACAAGCATGTATATATTTAAGAAAAAAATATTACTTTTATATATAAAACATTTATATTTATATATATTATAGATTATATAAATGTATATACAGTATATACATGCAAATATTTCTTAAATATATACATGAATGTGTGTGTATTTATATATAAATAATAATTAACAGAGTACACACACATATATTATGTAAACACAAACTTTTATTTTGGATGCGATTAATCGCGATTAATCTTTTGACAGCCCTAATATATATATAGCCCTATATATATATATATATATATATATATATTTTTTTTTTTAAATAAATAATTAACATTTATATATAATATATTTTAGTACCATGAAATCCCCTTAAATATAGTTCATTGATTTGAGTGAAAGAGAAAAGGTTGTTAATGACCCTCAGTTTCGCGCGGGCACAGTTCGCAGGGGTCGCCCCATCCCTCTCCTGGCAGGAGGTTACAGCAGCACTTGGCTTTGGTGGTGTTCAGCGGTTTGGGCACCGTGCATTTACCCGCCTCAAAGCGTGTGAAGCAGAAGCTCTCACGCGTGTCTGAGGGCATGAACACACACACACACACACACACACACATTCATGTTCATCAGCGTACTTCACACACAGAAAATAACCCTTACAAATCCCAACGCATTATAGAAAACACTCCACATACAATAAACAATAACAATAAAATAACACCAAATTTTACTAATATATTATTAAAAATCAAAAGTTGTGTCATGAATATTATTATGAGCTGACATGAACTGACAAAGATGAATAAATATGCATCAACTAATGGGACCAAAACATTATATGAAATATATTTATACTTATTCAGAAATATTTATATGTAAAACATAAATTCATGCTAAATACAACTAATAAAAGTCCATATATGCTCCAATCAATATTTCAACAAATAATAAAATACTTATTTTATACAATTTTAGTTATAAATGGAAATGTATTAAATACACTATTACATATATATAATGTTAAACATGCTAAATACAACTCATAAATCACTGTTTCATCTAATTAAATAGCAAAATATCAATATTTGCATGCATTTTTATGAATATTTTTATTTTACACAACTAATAAATTACTGTTTATTTTATTTATATAAAATAACTAGTGTATACAATAATTAATACATTCTTAGTAATAATTTTGTTACTAAGAAATTTATTATTTAATGGCATTGTATTATATAAAACATGAAATATTAGTAATATAACATATGCATATTTCTAAATAACGTATATTTTAAATATTATATGTAAAACATAAATTCATGTTAAATACGACTAATAAAAGACCATATCTGATCCAATTACACTGCAAAATATAAACAAATCCATATTTATGAACAATAAAACTAATAAAATACTATTATTTTAAGTACAATTGTAGTTATTAATGGCGATTTATTATATAAAACATTATGTAAGATATATATTATATTTAATATATACAACTCAAACACCCCAATTTAATCAAATTATTAGCAGAAAATGAATATTTGCATGCATATTTATGAATATTTAATAATTATTTACATAACATAATTAGTGTATACAATAATAGTTATTAATGGAAATGTATTATTTAATGGCATTGTATTGTATAAAACATGAAATATTAGTAATATAACATTTACATTTCTTTTTTTAGAAATATTTATATGTTAAACAAATTCATGCTAAATTCAACTAATAAAATACAATTATTAAATCAAATAATAGTTATAAATGGCATTGTATTATATAAAACATGAAATATTAGTAATTTAACATGCATTATTCTAAATAACGCATATTTTAAATATTATATGTAAAACATAAATTCATGTTAAATACGACTAACAAAAGACCATATCTGATCCAATTACACTGCAAAATATCAATATTTAAACAAATCCATATTTATGAACAATAAAACGAATAAAATACTATTATTTTAAGTACAATTGTAGTTATAAACGGCGATTTATTATATAAAACATTATGTAAAATATATAATATATTTAAAAAATATATACATATTTGATGTAAAATAAATAAATGCTAAATACAACTCAAATACCCTGTTTTCATCTAATTAAATAGTCAAATATCAATATTTATATGCATATTTATGAATATTTTTATTTACATAACATAATTAGTGTATACAGTCATAGTTATTAATGGAAATGTATTATTTAATGGCATTGTATTATATAAAACATGAAATATTAGTAATATAACATATTTAAAAAAAAAATGTTGAAATATTTATGTGTAAAACATAAATTCATGCTAAATTCAACTAATAAAATACTATTATTTACGGTGGCCCAGTAGTGCACAGCACAACACAACGAAATATAAAAAGCAAACATAAGTTCACAACACAACGAAAAAGCCACAACACAAATAAATCAAGCCACAACACAACGGAAATGCTCCCGACCACTAGGGGACTCTCGGAGCGCGGTAAAGTTAGTTTTCCTTGCATTGTTCTATAGAGAGATTCACCAATTTTACAAATATTTAAACACTACGATCAGTTTTAAGTGTGCAGTTGTATATCGACATGAAATGTCATGAAACCCAGTTGAAACATATAATTTGTATAAATTAAATTCACTTTTTTTTTTTTTTTTTTCAAATTCCAATGTTGTGTTGTGCATTATTAAGTCAGTTTTACCAATACAATCAAGCTGTGGAATTTTAACATGTCTGTTTTTAAACGTTAAAAGCTAATTTAATTCATACAAATTATACGTTTGAACCAATTGGTGGAATTGGTAGACGTTCCCTTAGCGCCGTGGTATCGGGTCAAAGCATTCTTGAGCATAAATATGCAGCTATAATGCATGTAGGTGATTTTAAATTAATATTTCAAATCGATAAACAATGGTTAGCCTACATACTGTTCAAACTAATTGTGGTATTGATTTCTTTGTAAGATTGCCGACTCTAGAGAACAGTGGCAACTTTACAGCGCTCCGAGTGCCCCCGAGTGGTTGGGAGCATTTCCGTTGTGTTGTGGCTTGATTTCGTTGTGTTGTGGCTTGTTTCCGTTGTGTTGTGGCTTGATTTATTTGTGTTGTGGCTTTTTCGTTGTGTTGTGGCTTGATTTCGTTGTGTTGTGGCTTGTTTCCGTTGTGTTGTGGCTTGATTTATTTGTGTTGTGGCTTTTTCGTTGTGTTGTGGCTTGATTTCGTTGTGTTGTGGCTTGTTTCCGTTGTGTTGTGGCTTGATTTATTTGTGTTGTGGCTTTTTCGTTGTGTTGTGGCTTGATTTTGTTGTGTTGTGGCTTGATTAATTTGTGTTGTGGCTTTTTCGTTGTGTTGTGGCTTGATTTCGTTGTGTTGTGGCTTGATTTATTTGTGTTGTGGCTTTTTCGTTGTGTTGTGGCTTGATTTTGTTGTGTTGTGGCTTGTTTCCGTTGTGTTGTGGCTTGATTGGGTTGTGGCTTGATTTATTTGTGTTGTGGCTTTTTCGTTGTGTTGTGGCTTGATTTCGTTGTGTTGTGGCTTGATTTCGTTGTGTTGTGGCTTGTTTCCGTTGTGTTGTGGCTTGTTTCCGTTGTGTTGTGGCTTGTTTCCGTTGTGTTGTGGCTTGATTTATTTGTGTTGTGGCTTGATTTATTTGTGTTGAGGCTTTTTAGTTATGTTGTGGCTTGATTTCGTTGTGTTGTGGCTTGTTTCCGTTGTGTTGTGGCTTGATTTTGTTG
This sequence comes from Gobio occitaniae, assembly GCA_033150135.1. Classification (NCBI taxonomy): domain Eukaryota; kingdom Metazoa; phylum Chordata; class Actinopteri; order Cypriniformes; family Gobionidae; genus Gobio; species Gobio occitaniae. The sequence continues at coordinate 75,311 of JARQWZ010005010.1, forward strand.
TGTTGTGGCTTCGTTTATTTGTGTTGTTGCTTGATTTCGTTGTGTTGTGGCTTGATTTCGTTGTGTTGTGGCTTGATTTCGTTGTGTTGTGGCTTGTTTCCGTTGTGTTGTGGCTTGATTTCGTTGTGTTGTGGCTTGATTTATTTGTGTTGTGGCTTGATTTCGTTGTGTTGTGGCTTGATTTCTTTGTGTTGTGGCTTGATTTTGTTGTGTTGTGGCTTGTTTCCATTGTGTTGTGGCTTGATTTCGTTGTGTTGTGGCTTGATTTATTTGTGTTGTGGCTTGATTTCGTTGTGTTGTGGCTTGATTTATTTGTGTTGTGGCTTGATTTATTTGTGTTGTGGCTTGATTTCTTTGTGTTGTGGCTTGATTTATTTGTGTTGTGGCTTGATTTCGTTGTGTTGTGGCTTGATTTATTTGTGTTGTGGCTTGATTTCGTTGTGTTGTGGCTTGATTTGTGTTGTGGCTTGATTTCGTTGTGTTGTGGCTTGATTCCGTTGTGTTGTGGCTTGATTTCGTTGTGTTGTGGCTTGATTTATTTGTGTTGTGGCTTGTTTCCGTTGTGTTGTGGCTTGATTTCGTTGTGTTGTGGCTTGATTTATTTGTGTTGTGGCTTGATTTCGTTGTGTTGTGGCTTGATTTCGTTGTGTTGTGGCTTGATTTCGTTGTGTTGTGGCTTGATTTATTTGTGTTGTGGCTTGATTTCGTTGTGTGTGGCTTGATTTCGTTGTGTTGTGGCTTGATTTCGTTGTGTTGTGGCTTGATTTTGTTGTGTTGTGGCTTGATTCCGTTGTGTTGTGGCTTGATTTCGTTGTGTTGTGGCTTGATTTCGTGGCTTGATTTCGTTGTGTTGTGGCTTGATTCCGTTGTGTTGTGGCTTGATTTCGTTGTGTTGTGGCTTGATTTATTTGTGTTGTGGCTTGATTTCGTTGTGTGTGGCTTGATTTCGTTGTGTTGTGGCTTGATTTCGTGGCTTGATTTCGTTGTGTTGTGGCTTGATTCCGTTGTGTTGTGGTTTGATTTCGTTGTGTTGTGGCTTGATTTCGTTGTGTGTGGCTTGATTTCGTTGTGTTGTGGCTTGATTTCGTGGCTTGATTTATTTGTGTTGTGGCTTGATTTCGTTGTGTTGTGGCTTGATTTCGTTGTGTGTGGCTTGATTTCGTTGTGTTGTGGCTTGATTTCGTGGCTTGATTTATTTGTGTTGTGGCTTGATTTCGTTGTGTTGTGGCTTGATTTCGTTGTGTTGTGGCTTTATTTCGTTTTGTTGTGGCTTGATTTATTTGTGTTGTAGCTTTTTCGTTGTGTTGTAAACTTATGTTTGCTTTTTATATTTCGTTGTGTTTATTATAAAATAATATTATTATAATTATTATATAAAATAATAGTTATAAATGGCAACATATTCTATAAATCATAAAATATGATCAATATATAAAATAGACATCTAACTGTAAATATTTATCTAACTATCACATATGTTGTATTGTCCAGGATCTCATTGGATTTGTGTTGTGGCTTGATTTATTTGTGTTGAGGCTTTTTAGTTATGTTGTGGCTTGATTTCGTTGTGTTGTGGCTTGTTTCCGTTGTGTTGTGGCTTGATTTTGTTGTGTTGTGGCTTCGTTTATTTGTGTTGTGGCTTGATTTCGTTGTGTTGTGGCTTGATTTCGTTGTGTTGTGGCTTGATTTCGTTGTGTTGTGGCTTGTTTCCGTTGTGTTGTGGCTTGATTTCGTTGTGTTGTGGCTTGATTTATTTGTGTTGTGGCTTGATTTCGTTGTGTTGTGGCTTGATTTCTTTGTGTTGTGGCTTGATTTTGTTGTGTTGTGGCTTGTTTCCATTGTGTTGTGGCTTGATTTCGTTGTGTTGTGGCTTGATTTATTTGTGTTGTGGCTTGATTTCGTTGTGTTGTGGCTTGATTTATTTGTGTTGTGGCTTGATTTATTTGTGTTGTGGCTTGATTTCTTTGTGTTGTGGCTTGATTTATTTGTGTTGTGGCTTGATTTCGTTGTGTTGTGGCTTGATTTATTTGTGTTGTGGCTTGATTTCGTTGTGTTGTGGCTTGATTTGTGTTGTGGCTTGATTTCGTTGTGTTGTGGCTTGATTCCGTTGTGTTGTGGCTTGATTTCGTTGTGTTGTGGCTTGATTTATTTGTGTTGTGGCTTGTTTCCGTTGTGTTGTGGCTTGATTTCGTTGTGTTGTGGCTTGATTTATTTGTGTTGTGGCTTGATTTCGTTGTGTTGTGGCTTGATTTCGTTGTGTTGTGGCTTGATTTCGTTGTGTTGTGGCTTGATTTATTTGTGTTGTGGCTTGATTTCGTTGTGTGTGGCTTGATTTCGTTGTGTTGTGGCTTGATTTCGTTGTGTTGTGGCTTGATTTTGTTGTGTTGTGGCTTGATTCCGTTGTGTTGTGGCTTGATTTCGTTGTGTTGTGGCTTGATTTCGTGGCTTGATTTCGTTGTGTTGTGGCTTGATTCCGTTGTGTTGTGGCTTGATTTCGTTGTGTTGTGGCTTGATTTATTTGTGTTGTGGCTTGATTTCGTTGTGTGTGGCTTGATTTCGTTGTGTTGTGGCTTGATTTCGTGGCTTGATTTCGTTGTGTTGTGGCTTGATTCCGTTGTGTTGTGGTTTGATTTCGTTGTGTTGTGGCTTGATTTCGTTGTGTGTGGCTTGATTTAGTTGTGTTGTGGCTTGATTTCGTGGCTTGATTTATTTGTGTTGTGGCTTGATTTCGTTGTGTTGTGGCTTGATTTCGTTGTGTGTGGCTTGATTTCGTTGTGTGTGGCTTGATTTCGTTGTGTTGTGGCTTGATTTCGTGGCTTGATTTATTTGTGTTGTGGCTTGATTTCGTTGTGTTGTGGCTTGATTTCGTTGTGTTGTGGCTTTATTTCGTTTTGTTGTGGCTTGATTTATTTGTGTTGTAGCTTTTTCGTTGTGTTGTAAACTTATGTTTGCTTTTTATATTTCGTTGTGTTTATTATAAAATAATATTATTATAATTATTATATAAAATAATAGTTATAAATGGCAACATATTCTATAAATCATAAAATATGATCAATATATAAAATAGACATCTAACTGTAAATATTTATCTAACTATCACATATGTTGTATTGTCCAGGATCTCACCGAAGCAGCGGCGGCCGTTGTCGGACAGAACGAAGCCGGGCTGGCAGATGCACTGGAAGCTTCCCGGCGTGTTTTTGCAGGTGCCGAACTGACAGATGTTGGGCTCCACGCTGCACTCGTTGATGTCTGTGGAGGAAGAACACAGGTAGAGGTGAAGGACGAGCGCGGGTCACGTGATCACGCCAGCGAGTGTGGGTCAATCTGTCCTTCTTACCCACACACTTGTCGTTCTGCACCTCGTATCCGGGAGGACAGATGCAGCGGAACGACCCGTCCAGATTCTGGCAGGTTCCCGGCTGGCAGGCGCCCGGCAGCGTCACACACTCGTTGATATCTGACCCGTCACAAACACACACACACTTCACTACATATACACACATTCATGCTGGGGGAGCTGCTCTCAAACGAGCTTCCCACATTACACAATCATCAGACGTTCATAATCATATTTACATTAGGGCTGTCAAAAGATTAATCGCGATTAATCGCATCCAAAATAAAAGTTTGTGTTTACATAATATATGTGTGTGTACTCTGTTAATTATTATTTATATATAAATACACACACAAGCATATATATATTTAAGAAAAAAATATTATTTTTATATATAAAACATTTATATTTATATATATTATAGATTATATAAATGTATATACAGTATATACATGCAAATATTTCTTAAATATATACATGAATGTGTGTGTATTTATAATCTTTTGACAGCCCTAATTTACACATTTACACAATGTTTAACTTACCTAGCACTTTTTATTAATCGATTATAATATCTATTATTAATTGATATTATTGTTAATTGATAATTGCAAATATATGTGTGTGTGTGTATATACGTACACACACACACATATTTACAAACTTTTGTTAGATGCGATTAATCGATTTGATAGCACTATTTTATATACATAAAACAATAGTTACAAATGGCAACATTAGATAAATATATGAAATTTTAAATATGTAAAACAAATAGTATTAATATTTATAAATAAATATAGTTTTATTTATGAATATTTACTTATTATATACAATATTATTAATTATTATTATTTTATAATAAAATAATACAATTTAAAACAATGATAAAATAAAATCACATTTATATTCATTATTATTTTTTATATTATACACTAAGTAAAAAACACACCCTATTTCATCTAAATAAAATCATATTTATTCATGGCAATGTATTATATACACATTATATAAAATATATGAAGTATTACTAATATTTATTTTATTTATAAATATTTATATGCAAAACATAAAATGTAACCCTAACCCTACATCATTTAATTAATCCGCAAAATAATATTTCAACAAATTAATATTTAACAATCTACACTAGGTACGATTACTAAACCCTACTTTATATACTGGAAATTATAGTTATCAATGTTACCATAGAACGTAAACATTATATGAAATATTACTAACAAATATTTATTACATATCATGCTAAATATGAAACGCCATATTTCATCTAACTGCAAAATTTCTATATTTACACGCTGTATTATATAAAATGTTGAAATATTAGTAATATTATATACACTGAACTAAATTACACTAAAGTCCAATTTTTCATAAGCTGAACTCAAAGATCTAAGACGTTTTCGATGTACACAAAAGGCCTGTTTCTCTCAAATATTGTTCACAAATCTAAATCTGTGTTAGTGAGCACTTCTCTTTTGCCGAGATAATCATCCACCTCACAGGTGTGGCGGATAAAGAGGCTGATTAGACAGCGGGATTATTGCACAGGTGTGCCACAATAAAATTGAGCGCAATGCCACAAATGTCACAAGTTTATCGTTTTGTAAATGAAATAAGGGCTGAGACTCTTATTTTGTCACTGTAACTCTACGTGTGTTTCCTCTGCTGGCTCTTTCCTGATGGACTGTACGGATCTTCAGGTGTGTTATTAACTGGATAAACAGGAAAGGCTTGTCGATCGGCAGGTTTCAGGGATCAGTCGTGAGGTTCGTCGGCTCTTACCCACGCAGTTCTTTCCGTCCGGCGTCAGATTATAGCCGTCCAGACACAGACACCTGAAGGAGCCCAGGCTGTTGATGCACTGGCCGTTCCTGCACACCTGACTGGCGTGAGCGCTGCACTCGTCGATGTCTGACACACACACACACACACACACACACAGTTAGATGTTAAATCCACAGTTGCTATTAGAATCAAGTATGAATGATGATCAATATTGTGACAAAACATCCAACATTACATTATATTCGCCATTTTCATAGCACACTTCTTGCTCATACACTGTATTTAGCATAATATCCCATATTTCATAATAGGCGAAGACCCTACATTTTGGATTTTGCTTCTTAAATTATTGCTTATAATAATCAGACATCCTTAATGCAAAAATGTATTTTCTCTTTGGCAGTCTAAAGGGCATTTTATCTGAAGAAAAAGCTGAAAGCATGAACATTTATTATAGTAAATATTTTGAAAAAAAAAAAAAGAAATTGTAAAATAAATGCAAAAAAAAATATTTTCCCATTGGGCATTTTTGTCTTAAAAGTTAAATGCACATGCTTTCTGCCTTTTTTGATAATATTTTGTAAAAAATAATAATTAAAAAAATATATATTTTTGGCATTTTATCTTAAGAAAAGGCATAAAGCATGAGCATTTATTATATTAAATATTTTGGGGAATTTTCTTTTTTAAATAAATGCAAAAATATATATTTTCTCATTGGACTCATTTTGTCTTAAAAATTAATTGACATGATTTCTGCCTTTTTAGATGATATTTTGTAAAAAAAATTATTTATAAAAATGTACAAATATATGTTCTTTTTGGCATTTTATCTTAAGAAAAAGCATAAAGCATGAGCATTTATTATATTAAATATTTTGTAGATATTTAATCAAATATATGCAAAATATATGTTCTTTTTGGACATTTTGTCTTAAAATAAATGCACATGCTTTCTGCCTCTTTTAGTAAATAGTTTGTAAAAGATAATTCATTAAATATATGCACAAATATATTCTATCTTTGGCATTAACATGCATTTATTGAATTTTTTGTAAAAATTTTAATCTTTTAAAATCTTAAATATGATAAAAATTTATCTTTTTTGTAAAATAAACCTTTAAAGTGATCCACAGAGAGATTTGTTGATCACATTAAAACAAAAATAAAACATGAAACTACGTTTAACTGCTGACGTATGCAAATGTATGCATTTATTTAAGATTTTTTATTGTAAAATGTCATTTTAAAATGGCAAAATTTCATTTTGATTAAAGGAAACATTTCAGTTACTGCTGACAACATGCTTCTTATTTAAATTTTTTTTTAACAATATTACAATTATAATTAATATAATAATTATAATATAATATAAATAATTAATAATATTAATTATTTTAATTATGGATTTAAAGAGTTTAAATGGTCAAAACTGTAATGTTTCATTAATCCGATCAGAAACTGAAACAAAAACCAAAATCATAAAAAAAGCTTTTTTTTGTTGTTGCTTTAAATAAAATAAATGTTAACGGAAATAAATAAATTCATTTCGTTTAACTTGATGTATTAAAATAAATAAAACTGAAATAAAAATTAATTACTAATATATAGACTTATTAAAGAAACAAATAAACCACAACAAAATGACTAGAACTTGAACTAAAATGTAAAAGTAAAAAGTCCCAGTGTGACTAAAGCAGTGACTGTGATTGGTCTAACAGCATGCAGTTGATGTTGATCTAACAGTGTGTGTGTGTGTGTGTGTGTGTGTGTGTGTAACTCCCCCATGCAGTCGTTGTTGATCAGTGTGTGTGTGTAACTCACCCATGCAGTCGTTGTTGATCAGTGTGTGTGTGTAACTCACCCATGCAGTCGTTGTTGATCTAACAGTGTGTGTGTGTGTGTGTGTGTGTGTGTGTGTGTGTGTGTGTGTGTGTGACTCACCCATGCAGTCGTTGTTGATCTAACAGTGTGTGTGTGTGTGACTCACCCATGCAGTCGTTGTTGTGTGTGAGCTCGAAGCCGGGGAAGCACAGGCAGTTGTACGAGCCCACGGTGTTCTTACAGGTGCCGTTCCCACACGGCTGCCGGTCGCACTCGTCGATATCTGCCGGACACAATGATGACATCACACGTCAGGATCCACGCCAGGCCGCGTGAAGACCAGCGCAGACGCTCACACACTCACACGCTCACACACTCACTCACCCATGCACATGGTCTGGTCCAGCGTGGTCTTGAAGCCGTTGTGGCACAGACAGCGGAAGCTGCCCTGAGTGTCGATACACTCGCCGTGACTGCAGATGTTCGGGATCTCCTGACACTCGTTACGGTCTGAGGAGCGGAGAGACTTATTCACTTTAGAGTTATACTTTTCATCTTATTTTAGTTCAATCCTGACAACTCTCTGAATAATTGCTCATTCTATCACGGCTCATTCTATCACGGCTCATTCTATCACGGCTCATTCTATCACGGCTCATTCTATTACGGCTCATTCTATCACGGCTCATTCTATCACGGCTCATTCTATCACGGCTCATTCTATTACGGCTCATTCTATCACGGCTCATCTCATTCTATTACGGCTCATTCTATCACGGCTCATCTCATTCTATTACGGCTCATTCTATCACGGCTCATCTCATTCTATCACGGCTCATTCTATCACGGCTCATCTCATTCTATTACGGCTCATTCTATTACGGCTCATTCTATTATGGCTCATTCTATTATGGCTCATTCTATCACGGCTCATTCTATTATGGCTCATTCTATTACGGCTCATTCTATCACGGCTCATTCTATTACGGCTCATTCTATTATGGCTCATTCTATTATGGCTCATTCTATCACGGCTCATTCTATTACGGCTCATTCTATTATGGCTCATTCTATTATGGCTCATTCTTTCACGGCTCATTCTATTATGGCTCATTCTATTATGGCTCATTCTATTACGGCTCATTCTATTACGGCTCATTCTATTACGGCTCATTCTATCACGGCTCATTCTATCACGGCTCATTCTATCACGGCTCATTCTATTATGGCTCATTCTATTACGGCTCATTCTATCACGGCTCATTCTATTACGGCTCATTCTATTATGGCTCATTCTATTATGGCTCATTCTTTCACGGCTCATTCTATTATGGCTCATTCTATTACGGCTCATTCTATTACGGCTCATTCTATTACGGCTCATTCTATTACGGCTCATTCTATCACGGCTCATTCTATTACGGCTCATTCTATTACGGCTCATTCTATTACGGCTCATTCTATTACGGCTCATTCTATTACGGCTCATTCTATCACGGCTCATTCTATTACGGCTCATTCTATTATGGCTCATTCTATTATGGCTCATTCTATCACGGCTCATTCTATTATGGCTCATTCTATTACGGCTCATTCTATTACGGCTCATTCTATTATGGCTCATTCTATTATGGCTCATTCTATCACGGCTCATTCTATTACGGCTCATTCTATCACGGCTCATTCTATTATGGCTCATTCTATTACGGCTCATTCTATCACGGCTCATTCTATTACGGCTCATTCTATTACGGCTCATTCTATTATGGCTCATTCTATCACGGCTCATTCTATTACGGCTCATTCTATTACGGCTCATTCTATCACTGCTCTTTCTATTACGGCTCATTCTATTACGGCTCATTCTATCACTGCTCTTTCTATTACGGCTCATTCTATTATGGCTCATTCTATCACTGCTCTTTCTATTACGGCTCATTCTATTACGGCTCATTCTATTACGGCTCATTCTATCACGGCTCATTCTATCACGGCTCATTCTATCACGGCTCATTCTATTACGGCTCATTCTATCACGGCTCATTCTATCACGGCTCATTCTATTACGGCTCATTCTATTATGGCTCATTCTATTACGGCTCATTCTATTACGGCTCATTCTATTATGGCTCATTCTATCACGGCTCATTCTATTACGGCTCATTCTATTACGGCTCATTCTATTACGGCTCATTCTATCACGGCTCATTCTATCACGGCTCATTCTATTACGGCTCATTCTATTACGGCTCATTCTATTACGGCTCATTCTATTACGGCTCATTCTATTATGGCTCATTCTATTATGGCTCATTCTATTATGGCTCATTCTATCACGGCTCATTCTATTATGGCTCATTCTATCACTGCTCATTCTATTACGGCTCATTCTATCACGGCTCATTCTATCACGGCTCATTCTATTACGGCTCATTCTATTATGGCTCATTCTATCACGGCTCATTCTATTACGGCTCATTCTATTATGGCTCATTCTATCACGGCTCATTCTATCACGGCTCATTCTATCACGGCTCATTCTATTACGGCTCATTCTATTATGGCTCATTCTATTACGGCTCATTCTATTACGGCTCATTCTATCACGGCTCATTCTATTACGGCTCATTCTATTACGGCTCATTCTATCACGGCTCATTCTATTACGGCTCATTCTATTACGGCTCATTCTATCACGGCTCATTCTATTACGGCTCATTCTATTACGGCTCATTCTATCACGGCTCATTCTATTATGGCTCATACTATCACGGCTCATTCTATCACGGCTCATTCTATTATGGCTCATTCTATTACGGCTCATTCTATCACGGCTCATTCTATCACGGCTCATTCTATTACGGCTCATTCTATTATGGCTCATTCTATTACGGCTCATTCTATTACGGCTCATTCTATCACGGCTCATTCTATCACGGCTCATTCTATTACGGCTCATTCTATTATGGCTCATTCTATTACGGCTCATTCTATTACGGCTCATTCTATCACGGCTCATTCTATTACGGCTCATTCTATTACGGCTCATTCTATCACGGCTCATTCTATTATGGCTCATACTATCACGGCTCATTCTATTACGGCTCATTCTATCACGGCTCATTCTATTATGGCTCATTCTATTACGGCTCATTCTATTACGGCTCATTCTATTACGGCTCATTCTATTACGGCTCATTCTATCACGGCTCATTCTATCACGGCTCATTCTATCACGGCTCATTCTATTATGGCTCATTCTATTACGGCTCATTCTATTATGGCTCATTCTATTACGGCTCATTCTATTACGGCTCATTCTATTATGGCTCATACTATCACGGCTCATTCTATCACGGCTCATTCTATTACGGCTCATTCTATTATGGCTCATTCTATTACGGCTCATTCTATTACGGCTCATTCTATCACGGCTCATTCTATCACGGCTCATTCTATCACGGCTCATTCTATTATGGCTCATTCTATTATGGCTCATTCTATCACGGCTCATTCTATTACGGCTCATTCTATCACGGCTCATTCTATTACGGCTCATTCTATCACGGCTCATTCTATCACGGCTCATTCTATTATGGCTCATTCTATCACGGCTCATTCTATTATGGCTCATTCTATTACGGCTCATTCTATTATGGCTCATTCTATTACGGCTCATTCTATCACGGCTCATTCTATTACGGCTCATTCTATTACGGCTCATTCTATTACGGCTCATTCTATTATGGCTCATTCTATCACGGCTCATTCTATTACGGCTCATTCTATCACGGCTCATTCTATTACGGCTCATTCTATTACGGATCATTCTATTACGGCTCATTCTATTATGGCTCATTCTATCACGGCTCATTCTATTATGGCTAATTCTTTTACGGCTCATTCTATCACGGCTCATTCTATTATGGCTCATTCTATCACGTCTCATTCTATTATGGCTCATTCTATTACGGCTCATTCTATCACGGCTCATTCTATTACGGCTCATTCTATTATGGCTAATTCTATTACGGCTCATTCTATTACGGCTCATTCTATAACGGCTCATTCTATTACGGCTCATTCTATCACGGCTCATTCTATCACGGCTCATTCTATCACGGCTCATTCTATTACGGCTCATTCTATTATGGCTCATTCTATCACGGCTCATTCTATTACGGCTCATTCTATCACGGCTCATTCTATTACGGCTCATTCTATTACGGCTCATTCTATTATGGCTCATTCTATCACGGCTCATTCTATTACGGCTCATTCTATCACGGCTCATTCTATTACGGCTCATTCTATCACGGCTCATTCTATCACGGCTCATTCTATCACGGCTCATTCTATTATGGCTCATTCTATCACGGCTCATTCTATTACGGCTCATTCTATCACGGCTCATTCTATCACGGCTCATTCTATCACGGCTCATTCTATTACGGCTCATTCTATCACGGCTCATTCTATCACGGCTCATTCTATCACGGCTCATTCTATCACGGCTCATTCTATTACGGCTCATTCTATCACGGCTCATTCTATTACGGCTCATTCTATCACGGCTCATTCTATTACGGCTCATTCTATCACGGCTCATTCTATCACGGCTCATTCTATTACGGCTCATTCTATTATGGCTCATTCTATCACGGCTCATTCTATCACGGCTCATTCTATCACGGCTCATTCTATCATGGCTCATTCTATTCTATTTTACTGTTTTCATTGGTCAAAGCAGGAGACGCACTCACCCAGGCACGCTCCGCTGGGTGACAGCTTGAATCCGGCTGAACATTCGCAGCGGTAGCTGCCGGGGATGTTGATGCAGTTGGCGTTGCGCTGGCACAGGTTGTCACCGCTTATTGCACTCGTCAATATCTGAGGTCGGAAAAGGTGTAAGTCGAGAAATATGACAATAATCTTTGGTGAAAATGCATCGGCGGGGTCGCTACCTTCACAAATGAGCAGGATGTTGTTGTAGCTGAAGCCCATGGGACACTCGCAGCGGAAACTCCCGATCTGGTTGATGCACACGCCGTTAAGGCAGAGGCCCTGGATCTCGCGACACTCGTCGATATCTGACGGAGGTTGTGCAGAAACGTTAGCATGATCTGTTCGGTTCATGCAGCCTTTTATGCTGTTGAAAAGTGATGTTTAGGTCGAACTCACCGACGGGTTTTCCAGTGAGAATGTCGATGATGAAACCAGGAACCTGATTTCCACACAGAAGCTGGTACTCGGCTACAGGACACAGAAATAACCACAGATCCGTGTGAATATTCAAACTAGCAGCAGCGTCAGGTATTACTGACCGTCAGGACACACTCACAGGTGGCCGGGGTCGGACAGGCCTCGCAGGGTCTGTTCCAGGCTTTGCCCACGTTATACGAGCAACAGCACATCTTCTTGGTCATGTTGAAGGACAGCTCATTCTCGCAGGTGTCGTTGAAGTTGCGGTAACACACGCTCTTTCTCATATCTGCACATCCAAGAGGAAAAACACACAAAATGAGCCCAAAGGCCCCAGATTAAGAGGCAGAGCACTAGATGACGAGGTCTTACCCATGCAGTTGTTTCCTCCGTTGACCTGCATGTATTCGGGCGGACAGACGCAGGTGTAGTTACCCAGCGTGTTGTAGCAGGTTCCCGGGCCGCAGATGCCGATGTGCACCGTGCATTCATCAATATCTGTGCGAGAATCAGTCAATAAATATCAGTATTCAGCCACTCAAACACCTCCAACTGTTTCCGTCGTGTTGCCCCTTTTGTTGATGTTTGCAGAAATTTTGAGAATAGTTTTTATTTCATTTCAAGTAAATTACAAAAACAATTAAAATAGTTCCTAAATCAAGATCATGAAACTTCAATACATATACAATTAAAATTAAGTAAATTAAATGATTAAAATATGAATAGATATTAAAATACTCAAAAAAATGAATATACAATTATTTAATTACAAGTTACATTCATAAATCAAAGTTACTAAACATTAAACTTCAATAAATATTAAAGTAAATTAAATGATTAAAATATACCTTCAATTGAAATATAAATATCTAAATATTTACATTTAAATTATATACATTTATATTATATACATCATTTACATTATATACAAATTATAAAATGTACATTTAAATAATATATATGTTTTAAATTACAAATAAACAAACTAATAAATTATTTCATAAAAATGAATTTAGGTTACTAAACATTACAATTAATCAATCAAAATATTAATATAAATTTAATTAATTCATAAAAAAGGTTACTAAACATTAAAATGAATTGATTAAAATATGAATATAAATACAAATATGAATATCAATTTGATGTAAATATTTAATTGAAAAATAAATGCTAAAAAATGTTTCATTCACTATTTTTATTATTTTATTAAAAGTAAATTACACAAACAAATCAATATAATTCATAAGAAATTAATTACAATTAATCAATCAAAATATGAATATAAATGTAAATGTTAATTTAATATAAATATTTAATTTAAATATTAAAACAAAATATTTAGTTAAAAGTCATATAAATTAATTCAAAATAAATGAATTAAGGTTACTAGTTATTAACATTTAATCGATCAAAAAACGACTTCAGCAGCTCAAATGACCTTCGCAGATGCGCGTCTCCTCGTTGAGGTAGTATCCGGCGGGACATTCGCACTGGAAGCTGCCGAAGGTGTTGACACAGTTTCCCCCCTGGCACAGGCCGGGCAGCTCCTGGCATTCGTCTATGTCTGATGTGCGACAGGGAGAGTGAGAGAGAGAGAGAGAGAGAGAGAGAGAGAGAGAGAGAGAGAGAGAGAGTCATTATCACAAACACTCCAGGGTTCATCTTGCTGCCCGCGGCCCGATTCGTCCTTACCCTCCAGGATGACTGTGATGGGGTTCGGCCGGAAGCCTTCTCCTCCGGGACACAGGGTTTTATACTCGGCTGTGAGGAGACATCAGGACATCAGTGAAGGGTGAAATCCAGCAGAGGTTTGGCTCATGTGTGTGTATATATGACAGATTTAAGAGTGTGTGTATAGAGTATATATAGACAGATTTAAGAGTGTGTGTGTATAGAGTATATATAGACAGATTTAAGAGTGTGTGTATAGAGTATATATAGACAAATTTAAGTGTGTGTATAGAGTATATATAGACAGATTTAAGAGTGTGTGTATAGAGTATATATAGACAGATTTAAGAGTGTGTGTATAGAGTATATATGACAGATTTAAGAGTGTGTGTATAGAGTATATATGACAGATTTAAGAGTGTGTGTATAGAGTATATATGACAGATTTAAGAGTGTGTGTGTATAGAGTATATATGACAGATTTAAGAGTGTGTGTGTGTATAGAGTATATATGACAGATTTAAGAGTGTGTGTATAGAGTATATATGACAGATTTAAGAGTGTGTGTGTATAGAGTATATATGACAGATTTAAGAGTGTGTGTATAGAGTATATATGACAGATTTAAGAGTGTGTGTATAGAGTATATATGACAGATTTAAGTGTGTGTATAGAGTATATATGACAGATTTAAGAGTGTGTGTATAGAGTATATATGACAGATTTAAGAGAGTGTGTGTATAGAGTATATATGACAGATTTAAGAGTGTGTATAGAGTATATATGACAGATTTAAGAGAGTGTGTGTATAGAGTATATATGACAGATTTAA
>JARQWZ010005011.1:0-89967 GCA_033150135.1 Gobio occitaniae
GCCGTTCCCTTGCGTTCATTGAAAGCCAAAACAGTAGTGAAGGACTTGGTGAAGTTTTTTTCTACATTTGGTCTACCGCGAATAATACAGAGTGATCAAGGAACTAATTTTACTTCTAAAACTTTTTCACAAGTTTTGAAGGAGTTAGGAGTTGAGCATAGAGTTTCTAGTCCTTATCATCCAGAGTCACAGGGAGCCTTGGAGAGGTTCCACCAAACTCTTAAGACTATGATTCGTGCATATTGCTTACAGACAGGAAAGGATTGGGCGGAGGGATTGCCTTTTCTTTTATTTGCTGCGAGAGAAGCAGTTCAGGAGTCCTTGGGATTTAGTCCTGCCGAACTAGTGTTTGGACACACCGTGAGGGGTCCGTTAAAAATGATGTATGAGCATTTGTTGACACAAAATTCGTCTTCTGTGTCTCTTTTGGATTATGTGAGTTCTTTTAGAGAGAGACTTCACAAAGCGTGTGCAGTAGCTAAGACTCATTTGTCTGTTGTGCAGGCGAATATGAAACGACAGTTTGACAAAAAAAGTGTCCAAAGAAATTTGCAGGTTGGTGATTCTGTTCTTGTGCTTTTACCAGTGCCTGGTGCAGCGTTGCAAGCAAAGTTTTCAGGCCCATATGTCATCGAGCAAAAGCTCAGTGAAACTGATTACGTTGTTCAGACTCCTGATCGTCGACGCAAAACTCGAGTTTGCCATGTAAATATGCTAAAAGCTTATGTGGCGAGAGAACCATCTTCTACAGATGTTCCACTGGTTCCTTCCATAGTCACCATAACTACCTCTTGTGCAGTAGAAAATGATGTTGCTCTTATTTCTACTCCTCATCTAAATAATTCCAGTATTTTACGGGATTTAAGTAGTTATTTGAGGCACTTGTCTGAGGAACAAAATGAGGATGTGTGTAGGTTGATTCATTCTTTTCCCTCACTTTTTTCAGACGTACCTAGTAGAACGTCGGTGTTATGTCATGACATTGAGGTGGGTGGTGCATCCCCGGTGAAACAGCATCCATATAGAGTGAATCCACGAAAACGTGATATTATGAAGGATGAGGTAAAATATCTATTAAAACATGGGTTAGCTGTTCCAAGTCAAAGCCCATGGAGCTCCCCATGTCTGCTTGTGCCCAAACCAGACTCTACATATCGCTTTTGTACAGATTACCGGAAAGTTAATAATCTTTCGGTACCTGATTCGTTCCCCCTACCCCGTATTGAGGATTGTATCGATCGGGTGGGAACGGCAAGATACGTGACAAAAATAGATCTATTGAAGGGTTACTGGCAGGTGCCTCTCACACCACGGGCTTCTGAGATTTCTGCCTTTGTTACGCCTGATAACTTTCTTCAATATACTGTCCTTGCCTTCGGCATGCGAAATGCACCAGCAACGTTCCAAAGGCTTATGCAGAAGGTTTTATCAGACGTACCGAAATGTGAGGCCTATATAGATGATGTTGTGCTGTATTCAGACAGTTGGGTAGAGCATATGGACAATCTTGAACTATTGTTTACTCGATTGTCAGACGCTTCCCTGACTGTAAATCTCGCAAAATGTGAATTTGCGAAAGGAGAGGTGACATACTTGGGAAAAAAAAGTGGGTCAAGGAAATGTGAGACCAGTAGAAGCGAAGGTTTCTGCTATAATAGACTATCCATCTCCATCTAATAAACGTGAGTTGAGACGTTTTCTTGGAATGTGTGGGTATTATAGGAACTTCTGTAACAACTTCTCTAGTGTGGTGACCCCACTTACTGATCTCCTCAGTGATAAAAGAACATTTGTATGGTCTAGTGAGTGTGAACATGCTTTTGTGTCCGCTAAAGATCTTCTGTGTTACGCACCCGTCCTTAAGGCTCCAGAATTTCACCACCCATTCAAGCTGCACGTGGATGCCAGTTCAGTTGGAGCGGGAGCGGTATTATTACAAGAAGACAAGATGGGTATTGATCATCCGGTGTGCTATTTTTCAAAAAAATTTTCGAAGTGCCAAAATAACTACAGCACAATTGAGAAGGAAGCTCTGGCTTTAGTGCTGGCACTTCAGCACTTTGAAGTTTATTTGGGAGGTAGTAGTGTGCCTATTGTTGTATTCACCGATCATAACCCTCTGACGTTTCTTTCCCGTATGTGTAATGCCAACCAGCGTTTGATGCGATGGGCATTAATTGTACAGGAATACAACCTGGATATTAGGCATTTGAAAGGCACCGAAAATGTTGTAGCGGACGCGCTGTCCAGGGTGTAGTACTGAAGGGTATATTTCCTGTATTGGGGGGGAATATAGGAAAATAATTATTGGTGGGGGTGTTACGTCCAAGGACGTATTGATATTTGTTTCTTCCACAATGAGTGTTTTTGGAGTATTTGTTCTTCTCTCTCTCTCTTTCTGTCTTTCTCCCTGCCTGTGTTTTCTTGCCTGATAGGTAAATGGTTACCACCTGTTCATTAATCTAATCTGGGAGTTGCCTACACCCTGATTGGTGCGTGTCCTGAGGAGTCCAAAATAAAGCTGCAGAGAGAAACGGGGAAAGGCGAGAGACATTCGGCGGTTGAGGCTGATCCTTTTCTCCAAACCCAGACCAGAGAGAGCTTGGTGTGCTCTTTGTTGGAATGTGTAATGGATGTCATGGTGTTAACAAGTTGGTGTCAATTATAATCAGTTAAGATGTTATGGGTAAAGTAGGGTGGAGGATACCTATCTTTTCTCCTGTTTAATGGTTAGTTAGGGAGTGAGGGAAGTTATCTGTTGTTTTGTTTGTTTTTTCTTTAATGTAGGTAATTTAACATTTAATTCCTTTTAGGTAGAGGTATTTCTGTTTTCTTTTGTCTAGGCCCTCCTCCCGAGGTAAAGTTTGTTCTTTTTGTTTATTTTCTATTTATTTATGAATGGGCTTTATTTCAAAGGAAATTTATATTTAAATTGGTGATCCCTGCTTGGTAACAATAAAAGGCAGAAACGCCATTTCAGAATTGAAAAGTTGTTTGATTATTTATTACTCTGGGTCTGGAGAGCTGGAGAACCTCAGTCTCTCCATCTTTTTGTTGTTCGTCGTTCCCTATTTTCCCCTAGATTAAGGGAACACGTAACAGTAGTTACTAGAGTGTTAATAATACATTACTCATTTGCTCCTGTGTAGTTATTCATTAATGATGGATCAGTGCTCTAAAGTGTTTCTGTCACGAATTGCTCTGAGACTTTGGTAAGATCCAAGCGCAGCTTTATTGGGAAATCCAGAATCGTAGTAATAGGCCAGGCAAAGGGTCAAGCACTTGCAAACAATCCACAAAAACAAGAAACAAGGGACAAGGGAGAGAGCAAGGGAGATGTGCAGTGTGACAACTACAATACCTCAGAGAGAAATGACAGAGAGATCATGGTATGAGTAGGCCGAGACAAACAATGTAATGATAAACAGGTGAATGCAATAAATCATGATGAGTCCGGGCAAAGGATTATGGGGAATGAAGTTCATGGCTGAGTGGCAAAGGTCAGGTAAGGAGTGCCCTCTAGTGGTCAGACAGGCAAACACAACTAGATACAGGGACACTAGGAAAGAGTTCATGGCAGTGTCGCTGAGGAAGGGGAAGGAGTGCCCTCTATGGACAACTAGGGCACAACAGCTGGACACTGTGACAGTGACCCTATTGTTTACTAGATTTAGGTAAAAAGTATGAAATGGCTCATAACTCCTAAACCCTTAGGTGTAGGCTCAAGTGTCGTTGGAATCCTTGGCTCAAGACGGACAAAATGCATGCCTCAGATTTGCTCGACATGGATGGAAAATTCTCAGGTATTTTGGCTTTTTCCAAAAACCTACTTTTGCGAACTAGTCCTATGTTTTTTGCCCGACCGGAACCATACCAGCGCAGCAAGATTCTCTGGAGTCTGAATGTCAATAACTATAAAAAAAGTGGAAATTTGGGTTCACGTCCTTAAGGGCCGCCAAAACGTTTAAAGTGGGAGGAGCCACTTTAACTTAATTGGCTATAACTCGTGAATGGAACCAGATATTTTCACCAAACTCAGCACGCCTACGTAAGAGCACATTCTGTGGTCACGTGAAAAAGGATGCAGTGACTGGCCACATGGTGGTGCTATAACTGTTAAAAAGGTGTCAAAATGATGTATTCCTATGGCACATCCCATGAAATGGCTGAAAGCGGCCCTCTTCCTGCCTGATTTGCATACAACTTCACAAAATCGGGCGTGCGCACGCGTCACGTGATCCTAAAGAAGCTTGCAAACTTTCATGGACGTCGGGCCATTGGTGGCACTTTAACTGTTATAACGGTGAAAATGCTCTATATTATCCTATGCAAAATGACATTTAAATGACTGAAAAATGGTCTGCCCTGCTCAGAACTTCACCAAATTAGCTAAGCACGAGCACCATATTATTCTAAAGAAGCGTGCAAACCCTTACGGAGATCGGGCCATCAGTAGAGGCATTACAGTTTAAAAGGTAAAAAGAACACATTTCCGTGATAAATGAGCCGAAAATGCAAAAAGCAACCTTTTTCCTCTCTGATGTACATGTTAACCAATGCAGTAAAATTCTCTGGACTCTCTAGATCAATAATTACCCAAAATAATTTAACCTTTACCCTTTTGATAGCTATAATACGGTAATTTATAGAATGGGTGCGGTCAATTGCATGTAAAACGGGCAGGGCAGCCAAACCTTGCAAATAGTGCTTTCAGTTTTAAAACTACTTCTGAGGTGGTGGTCGTTGGCATGTGAAGGATCTCAAGAAATCGAGAAAAATAGTCTGACACAACAAGGTAAGCATGCTTGTTATACTCACACAAATCAATAGTTAGCTTTTTCCAAGGCCTGTCTGGAAGTGGGGTTGGGATGAGAGGCTCCTTTTGCTGTGTCTGCTTCATCTCAAGGCATGTTCTACAGGACTGAACCTTTTGTTTGATTTCAGATGAGATGCCTGGCCACCACACAGATGTATTAGCGCGCTCCCTACACTTTGTCAGACCTTGATGTCCATTGTGTATTCTTAGTTTAGAATATCCGCTCTCAAGACATCTGGAATCAACATACGACTTCCTCTTGTCAGTATTCCGGTGTGCTCAGACAGCTCATTCTTGAAAGGGAACTGCCACTGGAGTTTTTTCTGCAAAATTTGGCCATCCTGACTGGATATACTTCAGTACAGTTTGCAGGTTGTTGTCTGCCTTTGTAGCAGCCCTAATGGCTTCAAGTTTTGTTGGGCTTGCAGGCATGCTTTCAGTAACAGCAGCAATGTAACACTCCACATCAGAGTGTATGTTGAGGTCATTTTCCCTGCATGCTAGTGGGCTTCGTGATAAGGAGTCAGCCACCAGCAAAGTTTTTCCTAGAGCATGTTCTGCAGTCAGTTTGAATCTCATAAGCCTCATAAGTAGTCTCTGACATCGCAACGGAACATCGTCCAAGTCCTCCTTATTCATAAGAGGCACTAATGGTTTGTGATATGTCTCTAATTTGAAGTTTTCAAGGCCAATCAGGTACTTTTCGCACGGACTGCTCTGACCTTCTCAGGATCAGGCCTCACGCCAATTTTATCGATCAAGTGACCGAGGAAGTGAAGTTGCTGTTGTCTCAGCAGACACTTTTCACGATTTAACTTCCACCCAGCAGACTCAATTCTCTCCAACACCTTGGTAAGCCGTTAGTCGTGCTGTTCCATGGTGTCTCCATACACCAATATATCATCCATATATACTGATACACCTTCAAGCCCTTGTAGCGTTTCTGTCATCTTTCTTTGAAATATTTCCGGGGCACTGGAGATGCCAAAAGGAAGACATTTAAAGGAGTACCTTCTGAATGGTGTTATGAAAGTGGCCAGTTTGCTGCTTTCTGGATGTAATTGTATCTGCCAAAAGCCTGAGGCAGCATCCAAAGATGAGAAGACTGTTGCACCACTCAGCTTTGCCATTATCTCCTCTGTTGTTGGAAGAACATACTGTATCTTTCTCGTTTCACAGCTTCCTTCAACTTTTTCAGATCTACACAAATGCGTACCTTGCCATTCCCCTTTTGTACTGGCACCATTGGTGCGCACCAGTCTGTAGGGTCTGTCACTGGCTCAATGACCCCGTTCTCTTTCATGCGTTGTAGCTCCTCCTTTACCTTTTGCATGATGGGCAGTGGAACTCTGCTTGCTGTGTGCACTGCATATGGCTTAGCATTTTCCTTAAGCTGGATTTTAACAGGTTCTGTTTTAAGAGTTCCATGCTCACCAAATGCATTGTGAACTTCCTCAATGCGTTTAACCAGTCCCATTGAGGACGCATTGGCTTGGCTAAGCAAATTGTTCTCGTTTTGTCCATGGATGACATACACTGGGAATGTGTATGCATTTCCTTTATATGTGGTACTGGCTTGAAACTTTCCCAAGCACTCTAGTTTACCTCCAGGACTACACAGTGAAACATTTGATGGCTCCAGCATTCTCCTGGGATTTAGCCAGCTGAATGTTTCTTCACACATGATGTTTGCATCCGCACCGGTATCAATTTTAAATTTAACTGGTGTCATTCCAATGGAAATTTGCACACTCCACTGCTCACCATTTCTTTGTGTATTTGTAACTGCACCCAGGAAAAAAGGTGTTTGTGCAACAGTCTCTGTCATTTCGCTTACTGCTTTCTTACCCATTTTGTTACATTTATTGCTTGTTGTCTTTATTGCTGGGCATTTTCCCTGTTGTCTGTGTTTGATTTTTCCACACCTTCCACATTTTGGTTCTCCTTGCTCTTTATCATTTTTCCGTTTAGGTTTCCATTTCTGTTGTGCTCTGTATGCTGCTTTCTCTTGATCTCTTGTACTGCAGCACACGCCTCCCCCTGCTGGTGAACTTGAAGTGCTACCTCTTCAGACTGGCGCACGCTTTGAATAGTTTGAGCCAACGTAAGATCGTACATTAACTGCAGTCTGCGCGACAGTTCCTTATCAAGTATGCCCACGACTATCCGATCCCGAATGTGTTCATCTCTGTGTTCACCGAAGTCACAGTGTTCAGACAAATCATAGAGAGTTCTGATAAAGGTTTCAGCCTTTTCACCAGGGCCCTGTACTCTTTGATAGAAACAGGCTCGCTCGTGAATCACATTCCGTTTAGGAAAGAAATACTCGTCGTATTTTCTTAACACAACGTCAAATTTCTTCTGGTCATCCTCTTCGTTAAAGGTGAATGATTTAAATATGTGTTCGGCCTCATTTCCCATGGCATACATTAATGAACTGACCTGGACTTCCCGTCTTCCGTCTTCTATCCAATTTTGTAGCGCTCCGAAAATGCTGAAAACGTTGCTTCCAGTCAGCCCACTCTATTGGACGATCAAATGAAAAACATTCTGGGGGATTGAACTTAGCCATCCTTCCGAGGCAGTGTGGTCGTCAAGCACTTCTGACACCATGTGATCATTTGTACTGAACACACTTGTCTGAACAGAGCACCAGAGTTACTTTATTCTCTCACTGGGCACATAAACACACTTCACATCGTGCATCACGCTCTCCCTGTAATCCACGCTCCCTCAATGTAATCACGTTATCTTAAAGGCATACACCCATTACAGTCGGTAACACGTGTGTTAAAGAAAAATAAATTGAAATGAAATAAATGAATGGGTTCAGTTACTGATAAACTGAATCAGGCAGAGACAGATTTGAACTTATGATTCTTTTAGTAATTCAAAATCATAAGAAAACATCCGACTGATTTACGAAGTAATAGTGATCAAAGAAAAGGAATATTTACAGAATATATATATATATATATATATGAGGGCTGGGCAAAATAACGTGTTAACGCGGGCGATTAATTTTTTTCAGCTTAACGCATTAAAAATATTTAACGCAAATAACGCAGCATCCGTTTTTATAATCATTTTTGCCCAGCGTTACATGATCACGCTCCTATTCATGTAAATGCTTCCAAGCGCGACGAGACACAAGAGAACGGGCTGTATGTCAATGTCCTGTCTGTGTGTGTGTGTGTGTGTGTGTGTGTGTGTCAATGTCCTGTCTGTGTGGCTGCGTCTCATGTCAGCTAATCGAGGGACACTCTGACACACACACACACACACACACATACACTCGACGCACAGACAGTCTCCTGCTCACATCGAATTCTCTTTTGCTCTTGAACAATAACAACAACACAGAGAATTTTGAGTATTCTTATATTAGGAGTCTTAAATTAGTTAAATAACGTCTTAAATGAACTTAAAGAGTTGTGAGGAGATGAGATGCGCGGGACAGCGCGTCAGATCCGCGCCATGTTCGTCAGCGGCCGTTCTTAAAGTGACAGGAGCACTGATGATGATGTCATTAATGTTCATCAAAGAACAACGGGAACAGAGAAAATTGTAGCTTTAATGAGGATTAATCTATATTTCATTTATTATTTATGCAGTTAAGAAAGGTGTTTGATAACGATTACATTTCTGTATATGTCTAACAGGGAAGGCCACAGGTAAAAATAACATTTATTATAATGGGTTTATGTAAAGATTGTTTTAAGTTCACTTCAATTAAAAGTATTTTTTTTTTTAAAGTATTTTTAAAGCCAGTTGAAATTGGGAGCTTTCAGTTATACTGTAATGTAACGTCATTAATGTTTCATAGAGTCATTAGTATCAGTGATACTGGCCTTCATTCATAAAAAGATGCCATTACAACACATATTTAAAATATACTGTCTTTAAATTGTTTCTACATTAATTTGGAGAGTAACTGAAATTATTACAATATCAAAATATATTAAAAAAAAAAAAAAAAAAAAATATATATATATATATATATATATATATATATATATATATATATATATATATATATATATATATATATATATATATATACAAGTAGAGAAACAAAAACACAGAACACAAAAGCGAGGGACAATGAGTGTTGCTAAAGCAAAGAAATCAACAAAACAAAACATCCACTACATTATCATTTAAAGTTCCCAACTAACAAAGAAATAAAGACAAAAATAAACACACTCCACCACTAAGCTACACTAACTAACAAACATAAATACACGGGGTAGCATCCATTCCTTTAACTGGTGTGTATAAACAATTTCAAATCCTAATGTGTTGTATTATGTAGGTCACGTGACATGCTACTATCCCATCGCTCGGAGTCCGAGATTGTGAATGAATAGTAGAGTCACGTTACAAACAATTAAACGGTACTCTAGTGACTGAGGCAAATCAGACACATAGTTGCCTGTTACATTTAACAAATAAGTTTTAACCCTTGTGTTATGTTGCGGGTCAATTTGACTCGTTTTGATTTTTAAGTTGTTTTTTTTCTTAAAATTTTGTGACTTTTTCTCATTTAGGGTCATGAACATGCATGCAAAGTTTCAACACGCTGATGTGTTTTGACATATACACACACATTTACTGTTACATTCGTGATGTTCACGGGTCAATTTGACCCGCATTTTTTAATGTTCTAAGGCAATTGTAGAGACCCAACATAATAACATTTGTTGGTTACATTTTGTTATTTTAGTTTTTTACTAACCTATGAAGCAAAAAAAAAAGCTTTTCCCCCATAAAATATTTTTTTGTATGCCACAAATGGTAAAAATGAGCTATAATTTCTTTTTTCAATCTATCTGAAATACTATCTAACCTACATTGTTTTTCTTGAAATTGTGTGACCTTTTCTCATTTAGGGTCATTAACATGCATGCAAAGTTTCAACATGATAATGCGTTCTGAAATGTGCATATCAAAATTTTATACACCCTTGCTGTTTGTGGGTCAATTTGACCCATGTAGGACAGCTGTTCAAAAGCAACTGTACAGACACAAAATACAAAACACTTTGTTGTATCTCAGAGCTCTTCAACTATTAACAACTTCATGAAGGAGTGTTTTGAAATCGGCCATCACTGCATAAATCGTAAAAGTAAAGTTTAAAACAAGTTATAGAAGTTTATGAACATGAAAATTTATAACATATATATATATTTTTATATTTTATATAAAATATATATTTTACAAAACATGTTAAATTCTAAAACCTCAAGAAAATCAAAGCTAAATATCTGAACAAATTCTGGGTTGATATCTAAATTTTAGGTTGATATCTCAAAAAAAAAAAAAAAATTTTGTGTGCAGTCCCAACATTTTCCACTAGATGACATGTAGACTCTTCGATTTCCATATATGGTTTGAGTGATCTGAACGTTATATTTTCATACTTTTCAAAATATCTATGAAGTAGACATCCTATTGAGAAGTAGTTGGGGCAGTAATGTTAATATTTGATTTGAATTCAATCTCTAAAATGCATTTAAAAAAAACATATGGAAAGATTCAAAACGTGCGTTATAGTTTGGTACCGCATCACAAATGACGAATCTATTGCTCTTTATCTCCTACTCTGTCATCTCTTTTGAAAATCAGTCACCAAATATGAAAATTAGAGTCTGAAAGCTTTAAAATGTTATATAGTTGGTCAAGATTACTTTAGGTTTAGACTAAGATAGTATTGTTCTAAATGTATAAAGGCAAGTGTCCTAAGGGCCAATCTTAAAAATTTAAATGGTTAAAAGTATTTTTATAAATCGTAAATTCAGATATTTATTCTTTGTAATGTGTGAAAAGTATTGATATTAAAAGTTAATTGTTTGTACCTGATTGTATGTGTTTTTTCATAGTGTGATTTTTGGGGAATTGTATTGAATCCAATAGAGACAGAGCGACACGCGTCATAATCTGACGGCCACGCCCACCGGGGGGGAAAACAATCAAACCGTCTCCATTGACTTTGCATTGCGTGAAGCGGCCTTTTTGTCATTTCGGACTTATAACAAAAAACTGAACAATGTATAAAAGCTGATATGTGACAAGATGTACAGCAAACAAGCTAAACAAAACCCAGAAGCAAAAACCCAGACGTTTTTATAAGCTGTTGACCCAAAAAACGAGCGTTTAAGTACAAAAAAGTGGATTCAGGCCATTGAGACAGAGCGCGCGGGTCATATTACACTGAGAACTACGACGACTAGAGGAGAACGTAATCAGCGACAGTAAATATAATATATAAAACGGACATTTGGATATTTGACTTAACAGTGACAAAATGTTTACTGCACACATACACATATTGAGGCATACTGAGTGTCAGGATCCCAAAATTGACCCATTCTTCAGCTGAAGCTTCTCTTCGTATTGCCTGTATCCACTTTTATCTTCTTAAACGCTCGTTTTTTTGGGTCGACAGCTTATAAAAACGTATTTCTGTGTTTTTTAGCTTGTTTGCTGTACACCTTGTCACATATCAGCTTTTAGACATTGTTCTGTTTTTTGTTATAAGTCCGAAATGACAATGAGGCAGCCTCCCGCAATGCAAAGTCAATGGAGAGCGATGGATTGTTTTCCCCCCCGGTGTGGGCGTGGCCTAAATACGCTCTGTCTCTATTAGGGTCAATTTGACCCGGACCATAAGGGGTGTAACCAGAAATCGAACAGTGCACGAGGGTTAAATACTTTGTGCTTAGTAACAGACCTTCCCCCAACACAACAGAGAAGGATCCTCGGTTACCCTGGAAACAAAACTGATAAGACGTTTTACGACCCCAAAGGAATGTGGCCACATGGAAAGTGCACAGGGGAAAGACAGAAAGCCTGTAAAACACACGCTTCTGCCTCAAGTTATAGACAAACCGTCTATAAATGAACATGCACCCCAGGACATTGTATGTACACACATAACTGTCTTGTCAAGGGCCCTTTGCATTGTATGTCGCTTATGAATGTCTTATGAACAACTTAATATTTCAGGTAACCTCATATATGTCTCCTATCAAATTAATACTCGCTTCACGACTTACACTTCCATGTATGTCACGTTCTCGTAAGAGGCAATACGTGTTTTTTGCATTAATTAGAGTATAAATGGGCACAGACCCTTTGATTACATGTTTGAAACAAAGAGCCATAAATCTTCAGAGGAGATTTTCCCGCTTGGAAATCCCAACAATCTCATTGGTCAAGTCTACTTCAGGAGGTGGTGACCTCCTGCAGACTTCTTAAGGAGCAAGGAACTCGTCCCTCCTTCTCTCTCTTCTTCTGCTTCGCGGACACGACACGCTGTGGCTGTGGGCTCCCGCCAGCAGGCCGTCCACATGGCAGGCCTCCACACACATCGAACCAAAGGCCTCACAAGACCAGGGACCAGAAGGCCCAGACGGACGAGCAGATGTCGATCGCTGCATCAGAGGTTCCAGTCCTCAAAGGATGATGACACGGCTGTACTGCCTCCCTCTGGGAGAGTGGCAACGGTCGAGTCGGACCCTGAGTTGACGGCTATGCTTTCCCGGGCCGCCGAAAAGGTTGGGCTTGTGTGGAACCCTCCACCACATCCTGAACCTTCTAGGTTGGATGATTGTTTTTTTGGGGGGGTCGTGCTGGTTCTCAGCGCCCCCCCCCCAGTTCCTTTCTTCCCTGAGGTGCATGAGGAGCTTACCAGGTCGTGGACGACACCTTTCAGTGCCAGAAACAGACCTGGTGGCACCTCCCTCCTCACTACCCTTGACGGCGGGCAGACCATGAAAGTCCCCACCCATTCCATCGGTCAGGCGATGTCCACCTTAGTGGTCCAGGAGCGGCATCTCTGGCTCAACCTGGCCGAGATGAGGGAGACCGATAAGAACCGGTTCCTGGACTCCCCCGTTTCCTCAGCCGGGATGTTCGGCGACGCGGTCGAGAGCTTTGGCCAGCAGTTCTCGGCCGGCCAGAAGCAGACGGAGGCCATCAAGCACATCCTGCCCCGGCGGTCCGCTGCTGCCTCCACCCTGCCGCCGTGGTGCTGCAGCACCACTCCTTCCCCGTAGGAGTGCCAGGGGAAACTCCCTTTTTTTATTTCTGTTCTGTTCTGTTCTCTCAAATTTTCAATAAAAGAGCAGTTTCTAACATCTCTGGGTGCCAAGAGAGCGCGTCTGACGGTATGCAACGCTACCATGCCTCGTAACCCTCGGACGCCTCTCCCTTCGCCAGCAGGGGGCGCTGGCTGTCGGGACGCACACAATGTGCCTCCTCACACTCGCCCGCCCCCCTCAGCGGATGCAGGTTTGTGTGTCACACACCCAGATCCTTCCTCGGACCACTCCCATGTTGTCCCTTCCGGGAAGAAGCCAAATCTGGATGGTAATGTTCTGGCTAATTTTAGACCAATATCTAACCTCCCATTTATTAGTAAAGTGCTTGAAAAGGTAGTTGCAGCACAAATAAACTCCTTTCTTGACGAAAATCTAATTATGGATGAGTTTCAGTCCGGTTTTAGAGCGTACCATAGTACAGAAACTGCCCTTACAAAAATAACCAGTAATCTGAGAATAAATTCTGATAAAAGTAAGGTCTCAATTCTTGTTCTTTTAGATTTAAGTGCACCGTTTGATACGATTGACCATGGTATCTTAATCAATCGTCTGGAAAAGCTTGTAGGTCTATCCGCTTGTGTATTAAACTGGTTTAAAACATACATTAAAGGGAGGTATTTTTATGTTAAACTTGGAGAACATATGTCAGAGAAACATGAAATCCTCTGTGGAGTCCCACAAGGAAGCTGCCTTGGTCCTCTATTATTTTCATTGTACATGCTGCCACTTGGTGACATCATCAGAGAAAACAATGTGTGTTTCCATAGTTATGCTGACGACACACAGCTCTATATTTCTGTTGAGCCAAATGCTAATACAGCTGTTAATTATATTACTACCTGCCTTATGGCGGTAAATAATTGGATGAGTAATAATTTTCTAAAATTAAATGAGGATAAGACTGATATTCTATTAGTTGGCCCAAAATCTAAGAGAGAAATGCTGCTCTAGAATTCAGTCAAATTGACTCCGTGGATTAGACAGGAGGTTACAAGTCTTGGTGTTATTTTAGACTCGGATCTAAGTTTTGACTCCCATATTAAGAAGGTAACAAAATCTTCATTTTTTCATCTAAGAAATATAGCTAAAATAAGACCTCTCTTAAACCGGAAAGATGCAGAAAAACGAATCCATGATCTTATCTCAAGTAGACTAGGCTATTGTAATGCACTTTTTACCGGTCTTCCTCAAAAATCAATAAACAGACTTCAGCTTATTCAAAATTCAGCAGCTCGGTTACTAACCAGAACTAAAAAGAGAGAACATATAACACCAGTATTAGCTGCACTGCACTGGCTTCCAATAAAATTTAGAATAGATTTTAAAGTCCTCCTCATCACATACAAAGCTCTTAACGGACAAGGACCTAACTATATTGCAAGTTCTTTTGTTAATTATACTCCATCAAGAACCCTAAGATCATCTAGTGCAGGTTTATTGGAGGTTAACAGTTATCGACGAAGGAAAATTGGTGATGCGGCCTTTGCAAATTATGCGCCAAAACTATGGAACAGGCTACCGTCAGATATTAGGAAAGCTAGTACACTTAGTATTTTTAAAAGTAAGCTAAAAACGTATCTTTTTATCTTGGCATTTAATTAGTTAGGCCTACTCCAGATTATGCTTATCATCAATTATGTCTTATTTTTTAGTATCTCTTGTCAGATATGTTGTGTTGTGTTTTTTTTTTCACTCCCTAATCATGTTTTGTATTTTATTCTGTATTGTCAGGATAGAAAACTCAGGATTCAAATGCAAGTACCAATCCTTTATTTAAAGGAATAACTCAGAACGTTCAACAGTGAAAATAGCAGAAGATGCCGTGGTGCAGCTAGTCCTTGACAGCAAGGAATAACTCAGAACGTTCAACAATGAAAGTAACAGAAGAGGTCGTGGTGCAGCTGGTCCTTGGCAGCACAGGGGCTACAATGGGCCGATCTCCAGACAGCAGTCCAAACGAGAGATCCACGGTGCAATAATCCTCTGGATCCAGACAGAAACCCGGAAATCCACAACAGGCAAACTCCAGTCCAGGAACAACAGGAACTCAGGAGACGGAGGGCAGAAACTGCAATGGACAGAGCGTGAGCACCACACAGAACGATCCGACAATGAACGAACAAGCACAGAGACCATATATACACCCACGCTGACGAGTCGCAGCTGCATTCGATCACTGATTAGTGATCGTTAGTTGCCCAACAACATACATGACTGCCACCGACACCACACACACTGACAACACATCAGAACAGAAATTCCACAGACCTGCAAAAGTGACAGTACCCCACCCCCTAGGAGCACCTCCTGGCGCTCCCATGACTCGTTACCTGTCGGATGGATGGATGGATGGATGGATGGATGGGAGTGATCCAATATGTCTCTCGAAGGCACCCTCTGGACCGTAACCCTCCCAGTCCACCAAGTACTGGAATCCGCGTCCCCTCCGTCTCGAGTCCAGAATACGTTTAACCGAATAGACAGGTTCCCCATCTACGAGACGCAGCGGGGGAAGAACCGGGGCCGGCGGATTAATGGGAGAACAAAAAACAGGCTTAATTTTGGAAACATGAAATACCGGATGAATTCTCCTGTATGCAGGAGGTAGTTTGAGGCGAACTGCCACTGGACTAGGGATCTTAGTGACAGCAAATGGGCCAATACATTTTGGAGCAAGCTTATTGCAAACGGTGCGGAGAGGAATGTTTTGAGTTGAAAGCCACACTTTTTGATCCACGACGTATACGGGAGGCTTTGACCGGTGGCGAATGGCCAGGGCCTTAGTGCACTCCCGCACCCGGAGGAGAGCGGTTCTAGCTTTCCTCCAAGTGCGACAGCACCTCTGGACAAAGGCGTGAGCGGAGGGGACCGCGACTTCGGATTCCAGGCTCGGAAAAATAGGTGGCTGGTACCCTAAACTACCTTCAAACGGAGTTAGGCCCATGGACGATACTGGAAACGAGTTATGTGCGTACTCAACCCAAGAGAGCTGCTGGCTCCAGGACGAAGGATTCTGAGAAACCAAACATCGCAACACTCGTTCCAAATCTTGGTTGGCCCTAGGGTTAGGGGAAATCGATCCAAGATCCGATCCCCGAAGGAGTCGGAAATGGTTATGCACTCTCCACCCAACCGCTGACCACTAAAGACGGCTAAGAGAGATATATATCATTATTAAAAAATAAAATAGAGGGCTAAAATTGCCATAGGGTTAAAATTGCAAGGGTTCAAATCAAGAGGGCTATACCAACAAGGGTTTAATTTTATAAAAAAACGAAGGTTAGGTTTTAGGCAGATGTGGTGAGGGGCATATAACTCACGTCTATTTGGACATGAGGAGACACTCGACGTCACAGGGGACGGAGAAAAAATTATGTGGCTCTTCAACATCACTCACAACAATGATGGTGGCCATTTTGACCAACTCGACGCCTATTTGGGCAAGAGAAAATTTTCCAAGGCTCTGCTACATCACCCACCTTTCAAATGATGGCAGCTGTACTCATTTTTACGGTCCCGTGTCATCCAGGCATACTCTCGCGACGCGTTTCGAACTTTCCCAAGGTTCTCTTCAGGCGAATTGGGATGACAACTGTCTCTGTTCCCTCTCCAACTCCATAGTGGTAGAGGGCGGGGTGCCCCTCCCACTACTAAATACCTTTCAACACTGTATGGTGCTTCATAAATCGTTTTTTCACTATCAATACATTTGTTTTTAATTTTAAAATTTAATAATCATATATAAACAATCATCACCATCTGAAGCTCAGAGTTGGAGGACCTGGCCTGTTAGGGGAAATCGATCCAAGATCCGATCCACGAAGGAGTCGGAAATGGTTATGCACTCTCCACCCAACCGCTGACCACTAAAGACGGCTAAGAGAGATATATATCATTATTAAAAAATAAAATAGAGGGCTAAAATTGCCATAGGGTTAAAATTGCAAGGGTTCAAATCAAGAGGGCTATACCAACAAGGGTTTAATTTTATAAAAAAACGAAGGTTAGGTTTTAGGCAGATGTGGTGAGGGGCATATAACTCACGTCTATTTGGACATGAGGAGACACTCGACGTCACAGGGGACGGAGAAAAAATTATGTGGCTCTTCAACATCACTCACAACAATGATGGTGGCCATTTTGACCAACTCGACGCCTATTTGGGCAAGAGAAAATTTTCCAAGGCTCTGCTACATCACCCACCTTTCAAATGATGGCAGCTGTACTCATTTTTACGGTCCCGTGTCATCCAGGCATACTCTCGCGACGCGTTTCGAACTTTCCCAAGGTTCTCTTCAGGCGAATTGGGATGACAACTGTCTCTGTTCCCTCTCCAACTCCATAGTGGTAGAGGGCGGGGTGCCCCTCCCACTACTAAATACCTTTCAACACTGTATGGTGCTTCATAAATCGTTTTTTCACTATCAATACATTTGTTTTTAATTTTAAAATTTAATAATCATATATAAACAATCATCACCATCTGAAGCTCAGAGTTGGAGGACCTGGCCTGTTAGGGGAAATCGATCCAAGATCCGATCCCCGAAGGAGTCGGAAATGGTTATGCACTCTCCACCCAACCGCTGACCACTAAAGACGGCTAAGAGAGATATATATCATTATTAAAAAATAAAATAGAGGGCTAAAATTGCCAGAGGGTTAAAATTGCAAGGGTTCAAATCAAGAGGGCTATACCAACAAGGGTTTAATTTTATAAAAAAACGAAGGTTAGGTTTTAGGCAGATGTGGTGAGGGGCATATAACTCACGTCTATTTGGACATGAGGAGACACTCGACGTCACAGGGGACGGAGAAAAAATTATGTGGCTCTTCAACATCACTCACAACAATGATGGTGGCCATTTTGACCAACTCGACGCCTATTTGGGCAAGAGAAAATTTTCCAAGGCTCTGCTACATCACCCACCTTTCAAATGATGGCAGCTGTACTCATTTTTACGGTCCCGTGTCATCCAGGCATACTCTCGCGACGCGTTTCGAACTTTCCCAAGGTTCTCTTCAGGCGAATTGGGATGACAACTGTCTCTGTTCCCTCTCCAACTCCATAGTGGTAGAGGGCGGGGTGCCCCTCCCACTACTAAATACCTTTCAACACTGTATGGTGCTTCATAAATCGTTTTTTCACTATCAATACATTTGTTTTTAATTTTAAAATTTAATAATCATATATAAACAATCATCACCATCTGAAGCTCAGAGTTGGAGGACCTGGCCTGTTAGGGGAAATCGATCCAAGATCCGATCCCCGAAGGAGTCGGAAATGGTTATGCACTCTCCACCCAACCGCTGACCACTAAAGACGGCTAAGAGAGATATATATCATTATTAAAAAATAAAATAGAGGGCTAAAATTGCCATAGGGTTAAAATTGCAAGGGTTCAAATCAAGAGGGCTATACCAACAAGGGTTTAATTTTATAAAAAAACGAAGGTTAGGTTTTAGGCAGATGTGGTGAGGGGCATATAACTCACGTCTATTTGGACATGAGGAGACACTCGACGTCACAGGGGACGGAGAAAAAATTATGTGGCTCTTCAACATCACTCACAACAATGATGGTGGCCATTTTGACCAACTCGACGCCTATTTGGGCAAGAGAAAATTTTCCAAGGCTCTGCTACATCACCCACCTTTCAAATGATGGCAGCTGTACTCATTTTTACGGTCCCGTGTCATCCAGGCATACTCTCGCGACGCGTTTCGAACTTTCCCAAGGTTCTCTTCAGGCGAATTGGGATGACAACTGTCTCTGTTCCCTCTCCAACTCCATAATGGTAGAGGGCGGGGTGCCCCTCCCACTACTAAATACCTTTCAACACTATATGGTGCTTCATAAATCGTTTTTTCACTATCAATCCATTTGTTTTTAATTTTAAAATTTAATAATCATATATAAACAATCATCACCATCTGAAGCTCAGAGTTGGAGGACCTGGCCTGTTAGGGGAAATCGATCCAAGATCCGATACCCGAAGGAGTCGGAAATGGTTATGCACTCTCCACCCAACCGCTGACCACTAAAGACGGCTAAGAGAGATATATATCATTATTAAAAAATAAAATAGAGGGCTAAAATTGCCAGAGGGTTAAAATTGCAAGGGTTCAAATCAAGAGGGCTATACCAACAAGGGTTTAATTTTATAAAAAAACGAAGGTTAGGTTTTAGGCAGATGTGGTGAGGGGCATATAACTCACGTCTATTTGGACATGAGGAGACACTCGACGTCACAGGGGACGGAGAAAAAATTATGTGGCTCTTCAACATCACTCACAACAATGATGGTGGCCATTTTGACCAACTCGACGCCTATTTGGGCAAGAGAAAATTTTCCAAGGCTCTGCTACATCACCCACCTTTCAAATGATGGCAGCTGTACTCATTTTTACGGTCCCGTGTCATCCAGGCATACTCTCGCGACGCGTTTCGAACTTTCCCAAGGTTCTCTTCAGGCGAATTGGGATGACAACTGTCTCTGTTCCCTCTCCAACTCCATAGTGGTAGAGGGCGGGGTGCCCCTCCCACTACTAAATACATTTCAACACTGTATGGTGCTTCATAAATCGTTTTTTCACTATCAATACATTTGTTTTTAATTTTAAAATTTAATAATCATATATAAACAATCATCACCATCTGAAGCTCAGAGTTGGAGGACCTGGCCTGTTAGGGGAAATCGATCCAAGATCCGATCCCCGAAGGAGTCGGAAATGGTTATGCACTCTCCACCCAACCGCTGACCACTAAAGACGGCTAAGAGAGATATATATCATTATTAAAAAATAAAATAGAGGGCTAAAATTGCCATAGGGTTAAAATTGCAAGGGTTCAAATCAAGAGGGCTATACCAACAAGGGTTTAATTTTATAAAAAAACGAAGGTTAGGTTTTAGGCAGATGTGGTGAGGGGCATATAACTCACGTCTATTTGGACATGAGGAGACACTCGACGTCACAGGGGACGGAGAAAAAATTATGTGGCTCTTCAACATCACTCACAACAATGATGGTGGCCATTTTGACCAACTCGACGCCTATTTGGGCAAGAGAAAATTTTCCAAGGCTCTGCTACATCACCCACCTTTCAAATGATGGCAGCTGTACTCATTTTTACGGTCCCGTGTCATCCAGGCATACTCTCGCGACGCGTTTCGAACTTTCCCAAGGTTCTCTTCAGCCGAATTGGGATGACAACTGTCTCTGTTCCCTCTCCAACTCCATAGTGGTAGAGGGCGGGGTGCCCCTCCCACTACTAAATACCTTTCAACACTGTATGGTGCTTCATAAATCGTTTTTTCACTATCAATACATTTGTTTTTAATTTTAAAATTTAATAATCATATATAAACAATCATCACCATCTGAAGCTCAGAGTTGGAGGACCTGGCCTGTTAGGGGAAATCGATCCAAGATCCGATCCCCGAAGGAGTCGGAAATGGTTATGCACTCTCCACCCAACCGCTGACCACTAAAGACGGCTAAGAGAGATATATATCATTATTAAAAAATAAAATAGAGGGCTAAAATTGCCATAGGGTTAAAATTGCAAGGGTTCAAATCAAGAGGGCTATACCAACAAGGGTTTAATTTTATAAAAAAACGAAGGTTAGGTTTTAGGCAGATGTGGTGAGGGGCATATAACTCACGTCTATTTGGACATGAGGAGACACTCGACGTCACAGGGGACGGAGAAAAAATTATGTGGCTCTTCAACATCACTCACAACAATGATGGTGGCCATTTTGACCAACTCGACGCCTATTTGGGCAAGAGAAAATTTTCCAAGGCTCTGCTACATCACCCACCTTTCAAATGATGGCAGCTGTACTCATTTTTACGGTCCCGTGTCATCCAGGCATACTCTCGCGACGCGTTTCGAACTTTCCCAAGGTTCTCTTCAGGCGAATTGGGATGACAACTGTCTCTGTTCCCTCTCCAACTCCATAGTGGTAGAGGGCGGGGTGCCCCTCCCACTACTAAATACCTTTCAACACTGTATGGTGCTTCATAAATCGTTTTTTCACTATCAATACATTTGTTTTTAATTTTAAAATTTAATAATCATATATAAACAATCATCACCATCTGAAGCTCAGAGTTGGAGGACCTGGCCTGTTAGGGGAAATCGATCCAAGATCCGATCCCCGAAGGAGTCGGAAATGGTTATGCACTCTCCACCCAACCGCTGACCACTAAAGACGGCTAAGAGAGATATATATCATTATTAAAAAATAAAATAGAGGGCTAAAATTGCCATAGGGTTAAAATTGCAAGGGTTCAAATCAAGAGGGCTATACCAACAAGGGTTTAATTTTATAAAAAAACGAAGGTTAGGTTTTAGGCAGATGTGGTGAGGGGCATATAACTCACATCTATTTGGACATGAGGAGACACTCGACGTCACAGGGGACGGAGAAAAAATTATGTGGCTCTTCAACATCACTCACAACAATGATGGTGGCCATTTTGACCAACTCGACGCCTATTTGGGCAAGAGAAAATTTTCCAAGGCTCTGCTACATCACCCACCTTTCAAATGATGGCAGCTGTACTCATTTTTACGGTCCCGTGTCATCCAGGCATACTCTCGCGACGCGTTTCGAACTTTCCCAAGGTTCTCTTCAGGCGAATTGGGATGACAACTGTCTCTGTTCCCTCTCCAACTCCATAGTGGTAGAGGGCGGGGTGCCCCTCCCACTACTAAATACCTTTCAACACTGTATGGTGCTTCATAAATCGTTTTTTCACTATCAATACATTTGTTTTTAATTTTAAAATTTAATAATCATATATAAACAATCATCACCATCTGAAGCTCAGAGTTGGAGGACCTGGCCTGTTAGGGGAAATCGATCCAAGATCCGATCCCCGAAGGAGTTGGAAATGGTTATGCACTCTCCACCCAACCGCTGACCACTAAAGACGGCTAAGAGAGATATATATCATTATTAAAAAATAAAATAGAGGGCTAAAATTGCCAGAGGGTTAAAATTGCAAGGGTTCAAATCAAGAGGGCTATACCAACAAGGGTTTAATTTTATAAAAAAACGAAGGTTAGGTTTTAGGCAGATGTGGTGAGGGGCATATAACTCACGTCTATTTGGACATGAGGAGACACTCGACGTCACAGGGGACGGAGAAAAAATTATGTGGCTCTTCAACATCACTCACAACAATGATGGTGGCCATTTTGAACAACTCGACGCCTATTTGGGCAAGAGAAAATTTTCCAAGGCTCTGCTACATCACCCACCTTTCAAATGATGGCAGCTGTACTCATTTTTACGGTCCCGTGTCATCCAGGCATACTCTCGCGACGCGTTTCGAACTTTCCCAAGGTTCTCTTCAGGCGAATTGGGATGACAACTGTCTCTGTTCCCTCTCCAACTCCATAGTGGTAGAGGGCGGGGTGCCCCTCCCACTACTAAATACCTTTCAACACTGTATGGTGCTTCATAAATCGTTTTTTCACTATCAATACATTTGTTTTTAATTTTAAAATTTAATAATCATATATAAACAATCATCACCATCTGAAGCTCAGAGTTGGAGGACCTGGCCTGTTAGGGGAAATCGATCCAAGATCCGATCCCCGAAGGAGTCGGAAATGGTTATGCACTCTCCACCCAACCGCTGACCACTAAAGACGGCTAAGAGAGATATATATCATTATTAAAAAATAAAATAGAGGGCTAAAATTGCCAGAGGGTTAAAATTGCAAGGGTTCAAATCAAGAGGGCTATACCAACAAGGGTTTAATTTTATAAAAAAACGAAGGTTAGGTTTTAGGCAGATGTGGTGAGGGGCATATAACTCACGTCTATTTGGACATGAGGAGACACTCGACGTCACAGGGGACGGAGAAAAAATTATGTGGCTCTTCAACATCACTCACAACAATGATGGTGGCCATTTTGACCAACTCGACGCCTATTTGGGCAAGAGAAAATTTTCCAAGGCTCTGCTACATCACCCACCTTTCAAATGATGGCAGCTGTACTCATTTTTACGGTCCCGTGTCATCCAGGCATACTCTCGCGACGCGTTTCGAACTTTCCCAAGGTTCTCTTCAGGCGAATTGGGATGACAACTGTCTCTGTTCCCTCTCCAACTCCATAGTGGTAGAGGGCGGGGTGCCCCTCCCACTACTAAATACCTTTCAACACTGTATGGTGCTTCATAAATCGTTTTTTCACTATCAATCCATTTGTTTTTAATTTTAAAATTTAATAATCATATATAAACAATCATCACCATCTGAAGCTCAGAGTTGGAGGACCTGGCCTGTTAGGGGAAATCGATCCAAGATCCGATACCCGAAGGAGTCGGAAATGGTTATGCACTCTCCACCCAACCGCTGACCACTAAAGACGGCTAAGAGAGATATATATCATTATTAAAAAATAAAATAGAGGGCTAAAATTGCCAGAGGGTTAAAATTGCAAGGGTTCAAATCAAGAGGGCTATACCAACAAGGGTTTAATTTTATAAAAAAACGAAGGTTAGGTTTTAGGCAGATGTGGTGAGGGGCATATAACTCACGTCTATTTGGACATGAGGAGACACTCGACGTCACAGGGGACGGAGAAAAAATTATGTGGCTCTTCAACATCACTCACAACAATGATGGTGGCCATTTTGACCAACTCGACGCCTATTTGGGCAAGAGAAAATTTTCCAAGGCTCTGCTACATCACCCACCTTTCAAATGATGGCAGCTGTACTCATTTTTACGGTCCCGTGTCATCCAGGCATACTCTCGCGACGCGTTTCGAACTTTCCCAAGGTTCTCTTCAGGCGAATTGGGATGACAACTGTCTCTGTTCCCTCTCCAACTCCATAGTGGTAGAGGGCGGGGTGCCCCTCCCACTACTAAATACCTTTCAACACTGTATGGTGCTTCATAAATCGTTTTTTCACTATCAATCCATTTGTTTTTAATTTTAAAATTTAGGGTTAGGGTTAGGGTGGGTTAGGGTTAGGGTTAGGGTTAGGGTTAGGGTTAGGGTTAGGGTTAGGTTAGGGTTAGGTTAGGGTTAGGGGAAATCGATCCAAGATCCGATACCCGAAGGAGTCGGAAATGGTTATGCACTCTCCACCCAACCGCTGACCACTAAAGACGGCTAAGAGAGATATATATCATTATTAAAAAATAAAATAGAGGGCTAAAATTGCCAGAGGGTTAAAATTGCAAGGGTTCAAATCAAGAGGGCTATACCAACAAGGGTTTAATTTTACAAAAAAACGAAGGTTAGGTTTTAGGCAGATGTGGTGAGGGGCATATAACTCACGTCTATTTGGACATGAGGAGACACTCGACGTCACAGGGGACGGAGAAAAAATTATGTGGCTCTTCAACATCACTCACACCAATGATGGTGGCCATTTTGACCAACTCGACGCCTATTTGGGCAAGAGAAAATTTTCCAAGGCTCTGCTACATCACCCACCTTTCAAATGATGGCAGCTGTACTCATTTTTACGGTCCCGTGTCATCCAGGCATACTCTCGCGACGCGTTTCGAACTTTCCCAAGGTTCTCTTCAGGCGAATTGGGATGACAACTGTCTCTGTTCCCTCTCCAACTCCATAATGGTAGAGGGCGGGGTGCCCCTCCCACTACTAAATACCTTTCAACACTGTATGGTGCTTCATAAATCGTTTTTTCAACATCAATACCTTTATTTTTAAATACCTTTCAACACTGTATGGTGCTTCATAAATCGTTTTTTCACTATCAATCCATTTGTTTTTAATTTTAAAATTTAATAATCATATATAAACAATCATCACCATCTGAAGCTCAGAGTTGGAGGACCTGGCCTGTTAGGGGAAATCGATCCAAGATCCGATACCCGAAGGAGTCGGAAATGGTTATGCACTCTCCACCCAACCGCTGACCACTAAAGACGGCTAAGAGAGATATATATCATTATTAAAAAATAAAATAGAGGGCTAAAATTGCCAGAGGGTTAAAATTGCAAGGGTTCAAATCAAGAGGGCTATACCAACAAGGGTTTAATTTTACAAAAAAACGAAGGTTAGGTTTTAGGCAGATGTGGTGAGGGGCATATAACTCACGTCTATTTGGACATGAGGAGACACTCGACGTCACAGGGGACGGAGAAAAAATTATGTGGCTCTTCAACATCACTCACACCAATGATGGTGGCCATTTTGACCAACTCGACGCCTATTTGGGCAAGAGAAAATTTTCCAAGGCTCTGCTACATCACCCACCTTTCAAATGATGGCAGCTGTACTCATTTTTACGGTCCCGTGTCATCCAGGCATACTCTCGCGACGCGTTTCGAACTTTCCCAAGGTTCTCTTCAGGCGAA
Source organism: Gobio occitaniae (assembly GCA_033150135.1). Lineage (NCBI taxonomy): Eukaryota > Metazoa > Chordata > Actinopteri > Cypriniformes > Gobionidae > Gobio > Gobio occitaniae. The sequence continues at coordinate 25,280 of JARQWZ010005011.1, forward strand.
TTGGGATGACAACTGTCTCTGTTCCCTCTCCAACTCCATAATGGTAGAGGGCGGGGTGCCCCTCCCACTACTAAATACCTTTCAACACTGTATGGTGCTTCATAAATCGTTTTTTCAACATCAATACCTTTATTTTTAAATACCTTTCAACACTGTATGGTGCTTCATAAATCGTTTTTTCACTATCAATCCATTTGTTTTTAATTTTAAAATTTAATAATCATATATAAACAATCATCACCATCTGAAGCTCAGAGTTGGAGGACCTGGCCTGTTAGGGGAAATCGATCCAAGATCCGATACCCGAAGGAGTCGGAAATGGTTATGCACTCTCCACCCAACCGCTGACCACTAAAGACGGCTAAGAGAGATATATATCATTATTAAAAAATAAAATAGAGGGCTAAAATTGCCAGAGGGTTAAAATTGCAAGGGTTCAAATCAAGAGGGCTATACCAACAAGGGTTTAATTTTACAAAAAAACGAAGGTTAGGTTTTAGGCAGATGTGGTGAGGGGCATATAACTCACGTCTATTTGGACATGAGGAGACACTCGACGTCACAGGGGACGGAGAAAAAATTATGTGGCTCTTCAACATCACTCACACCAATGATGGTGGCCATTTTGACCAACTCGACGCCTATTTGGGCAAGAGAAAATTTTCCAAGGCTCTGCTACATCACCCACCTTTCAAATGATGGCAGCTGTACTCATTTTTACGGTCCCGTGTCATCCAGGCATACTCTCGCGACGCGTTTCGAACTTTCCCAAGGTTCTCTTCAGGCGAATTGGGATGACAACTGTCTCTGTTCCCTCTCCAACTCCATAATGGTAGAGGGCGGGGTGCCCCTCCCACTACTAAATACCTTTCAACACTGTATGGTGCTTCATAAATCGTTTTTTCAACATCAATACCTTTATTTTTAAATACCTTTCAACACTGTATGGTGCTTCATAAATCGTTTTTTCACTATCAATCCATTTGTTTTTAATTTTAAAATTTAATAATCATATATAAACAATCATCACCATCTGAAGCTCAGAGTTGGAGGACCTGGCCTGTTAGGGGAAATCGATCCAAGATCCGATACCCGAAGGAGTCGGAAATGGTTATGCACTCTCCACCCAACCGCTGACCACTAAAGACGGCTAAGAGAGATATATATCATTATTAAAAAATAAAATAGAGGGCTAAAATTGCCAGAGGGTTAAAATTGCAAGGGTTCAAATCAAGAGGGCTATACCAACAAGGGTTTAATTTTACAAAAAAACGAAGGTTAGGTTTTAGGCAGATGTGGTGAGGGGCATATAACTCACGTCTATTTGGACATGAGGAGACACTCGACGTCACAGGGGACGGAGAAAAAATTATGTGGCTCTTCAACATCACTCACACCAATGATGGTGGCCATTTTGACCAACTCGACGCCTATTTGGGCAAGAGAAAATTTTCCAAGGCTCTGCTACATCACCCACCTTTCAAATGATGGCAGCTGTACTCATTTTTACGGTCCCGTGTCATCCAGGCATACTCTCGCGACGCGTTTCGAACTTTCCCAAGGTTCTCTTCAGGCGAATTGGGATGACAACTGTCTCTGTTCCCTCTCCAACTCCATAATGGTAGAGGGCGGGGTGCCCCTCCCACTACTAAATACCTTTCAACACTGTATGGTGCTTCATAAATCGTTTTTTCAACATCAATACCTTTATTTTTAAATACCTTTCAACACTGTATGGTGCTTCATAAATCGTTTTTTCACTATCAATCCATTTGTTTTTAATTTTAAAATTTAATAATCATATATAAACAATCATCACCATCTGAAGCTCAGAGTTGGAGGACCTGGCCTGTTAGGGGAAATCGATCCAAGATCCGATACCCGAAGGAGTCGGAAATGGTTATGCACTCTCCACCCAACCGCTGACCACTAAAGACGGCTAAGAGAGATATATATCATTATTAAAAAATAAAATAGAGGGCTAAAATTGCCAGAGGGTTAAAATTGCAAGGGTTCAAATCAAGAGGGCTATACCAACAAGGGTTTAATTTTACAAAAAAACGAAGGTTAGGTTTTAGGCAGATGTGGTGAGGGGCATATAACTCACGTCTATTTGGACATGAGGAGACACTCGACGTCACAGGGGACGGAGAAAAAATTATGTGGCTCTTCAACATCACTCACACCAATGATGGTGGCCATTTTGACCAACTCGACGCCTATTTGGGCAAGAGAAAATTTTCCAAGGCTCTGCTACATCACCCACCTTTCAAATGATGGCAGCTGTACTCATTTTTACGGTCCCGTGTCATCCAGGCATACTCTCGCGACGCGTTTCGAACTTTCCCAAGGTTCTCTTCAGGCGAATTGGGATGACAACTGTCTCTGTTCCCTCTCCAACTCCATAATGGTAGAGGGCGGGGTGCCCCTCCCACTACTAAATACCTTTCAACACTGTATGGTGCTTCATAAATCGTTTTTTCAACATCAATACCTTTATTTTTAAATACCTTTCAACACTGTATGGTGCTTCATAAATCGTTTTTTCACTATCAATCCATTTGTTTTTAATTTTAAAATTTAATAATCATATATAAACAATCATCACCATCTGAAGCTCAGAGTTGGAGGACCTGGCCTGTTAGGGGAAATCGATCCAAGATCCGATACCCGAAGGAGTCGGAAATGGTTATGCACTCTCCACCCAACCGCTGACCACTAAAGACGGCTAAGAGAGATATATATCATTATTAAAAAATAAAATAGAGGGCTAAAATTGCCAGAGGGTTAAAATTGCAAGGGTTCAAATCAAGAGGGCTATACCAACAAGGGTTTAATTTTACAAAAAAACGAAGGTTAGGTTTTAGGCAGATGTGGTGAGGGGCATATAACTCACGTCTATTTGGACATGAGGAGACACTCGACGTCACAGGGGACGGAGAAAAAATTATGTGGCTCTTCAACATCACTCACACCAATGATGGTGGCCATTTTGACCAACTCGACGCCTATTTGGGCAAGAGAAAATTTTCCAAGGCTCTGCTACATCACCCACCTTTCAAATGATGGCAGCTGTACTCATTTTTACGGTCCCGTGTCATCCAGGCATACTCTCGCGACGCGTTTCGAACTTTCCCAAGGTTCTCTTCAGGCGAATTGGGATGACAACTGTCTCTGTTCCCTCTCCAACTCCATAATGGTAGAGGGCGGGGTGCCCCTCCCACTACTAAATACCTTTCAACACTGTATGGTGCTTCATAAATCGTTTTTTCAACATCAATACCTTTATTTTTAAATACCTTTCAACACTGTATGGTGCTTCATAAATCGTTTTTTTCACTATCAATCCATTTGTTTTTAATTTTAAAATTTAATAATCATATATAAACAATCATCACCATCTGAAGCTCAGAGTTGGAGGACCTGGCCTGTTAGGGGAAATCGATCCAAGATCCGATACCCGAAGGAGTCGGAAATGGTTATGCACTCTCCACCCAACCGCTGACCACTAAAGACGGCTAAGAGAGATATATATCATTATTAAAAAATAAAATAGAGGGCTAAAATTGCCAGAGGGTTAAAATTGCAAGGGTTCAAATCAAGAGGGCTATACCAACAAGGGTTTAATTTTACAAAAAAACGAAGGTTAGGTTTTAGGCAGATGTGGTGAGGGGCATATAACTCACGTCTATTTGGACATGAGGAGACACTCGACGTCACAGGGGACGGAGAAAAAATTATGTGGCTCTTCAACATCACTCACACCAATGATGGTGGCCATTTTGACCAACTCGACGCCTATTTGGGCAAGAGAAAATTTTCCAAGGCTCTGCTACATCACCCACCTTTCAAATGATGGCAGCTGTACTCATTTTTACGGTCCCGTGTCATCCAGGCATACTCTCGCGACGCGTTTCGAACTTTCCCAAGGTTCTCTTCAGGCGAATTGGGATGACAACTGTCTCTGTTCCCTCTCCAACTCCATAATGGTAGAGGGCGGGGTGCCCCTCCCACTACTAAATACCTTTCAACACTGTATGGTGCTTCATAAATCGTTTTTTCAACATCAATACCTTTATTTTTAAATACCTTTCAACACTGTATGGTGCTTCATAAATCGTTTTTTCACTATCAATCCATTTGTTTTTAATTTTAAAATTTAATAATCATATATAAACAATCATCACCATCTGAAGCTCAGAGTTGGAGGACCTGGCCTGTTAGGGGAAATCGATCCAAGATCCGATACCCGAAGGAGTCGGAAATGGTTATGCACTCTCCACCCAACCGCTGACCACTAAAGACGGCTAAGAGAGATATATATCATTATTAAAAAATAAAATAGAGGGCTAAAATTGCCAGAGGGTTAAAATTGCAAGGGTTCAAATCAAGAGGGCTATACCAACAAGGGTTTAATTTTACAAAAAAACGAAGGTTAGGTTTTAGGCAGATGTGGTGAGGGGCATATAACTCACGTCTATTTGGACATGAGGAGACACTCGACGTCACAGGGGACGGAGAAAAAATTATGTGGCTCTTCAACATCACTCACACCAATGATGGTGGCCATTTTGACCAACTCGACGCCTATTTGGGCAAGAGAAAATTTTCCAAGGCTCTGCTACATCACCCACCTTTCAAATGATGGCAGCTGTACTCATTTTTACGGTCCCGTGTCATCCAGGCATACTCTCGCGACGCGTTTCGAACTTTCCCAAGGTTCTCTTCAGGCGAATTGGGATGACAACTGTCTCTGTTCCCTCTCCAACTCCATAATGGTAGAGGGCGGGGTGCCCCTCCCACTACTAAATACCTTTCAACACTGTATGGTGCTTCATAAATCGTTTTTTCAACATCAATACCTTTATTTTTAAATACCTTTCAACACTGTATGGTGCTTCATAAATCGTTTTTTCACTATCAATCCATTTGTTTTTAATTTTAAAATTTAATAATCATATATAAACAATCATCACCATCTGAAGCTCAGAGTTGGAGGACCTGGCCTGTTAGGGGAAATCGATCCAAGATCCGATACCCGAAGGAGTCGGAAATGGTTATGCACTCTCCACCCAACCGCTGACCACTAAAGACGGCTAAGAGAGATATATATCATTATTAAAAAATAAAATAGAGGGCTAAAATTGCCAGAGGGTTAAAATTGCAAGGGTTCAAATCAAGAGGGCTATACCAACAAGGGTTTAATTTTACAAAAAAACGAAGGTTAGGTTTTAGGCAGATGTGGTGAGGGGCATATAACTCACGTCTATTTGGACATGAGGAGACACTCGACGTCACAGGGGACGGAGAAAAAATTATGTGGCTCTTCAACATCACTCACACCAATGATGGTGGCCATTTTGACCAACTCGACGCCTATTTGGGCAAGAGAAAATTTTCCAAGGCTCTGCTACATCACCCACCTTTCAAATGATGGCAGCTGTACTCATTTTTACGGTCCCGTGTCATCCAGGCATACTCTCGCGACGCGTTTCGAACTTTCCCAAGGTTCTCTTCAGGCGAATTGGGATGACAACTGTCTCTGTTCCCTCTCCAACTCCATAATGGTAGAGGGCGGGGTGCCCCTCCCACTACTAAATACCTTTCAACACTGTATGGTGCTTCATAAATCGTTTTTTCAACATCAATACCTTTATTTTTAAATACCTTTCAACACTGTATGGTGCTTCATAAATCGTTTTTTCACTATCAATCCATTTGTTTTTAATTTTAAAATTTAATAATCATATATAAACAATCATCACCATCTGAAGCTCAGAGTTGGAGGACCTGGCCTGTTAGGGGAAATCGATCCAAGATCCGATACCCGAAGGAGTCGGAAATGGTTATGCACTCTCCACCCAACCGCTGACCACTAAAGACGGCTAAGAGAGATATATATCATTATTAAAAAATAAAATAGAGGGCTAAAATTGCCAGAGGGTTAAAATTGCAAGGGTTCAAATCAAGAGGGCTATACCAACAAGGGTTTAATTTTACAAAAAAACGAAGGTTAGGTTTTAGGCAGATGTGGTGAGGGGCATATAACTCACGTCTATTTGGACATGAGGAGACACTCGACGTCACAGGGGACGGAGAAAAAATTATGTGGCTCTTCAACATCACTCACACCAATGATGGTGGCCATTTTGACCAACTCGACGCCTATTTGGGCAAGAGAAAATTTTCCAAGGCTCTGCTACATCACCCACCTTTCAAATGATGGCAGCTGTACTCATTTTTACGGTCCCGTGTCATCCAGGCATACTCTCGCGACGCGTTTCGAACTTTCCCAAGGTTCTCTTCAGGCGAATTGGGATGACAACTGTCTCTGTTCCCTCTCCAACTCCATAATGGTAGAGGGCGGGGTGCCCCTCCCACTACTAAATACCTTTCAACACTGTATGGTGCTTCATAAATCGTTTTTTCAACATCAATACCTTTATTTTTAAATACCTTTCAACACTGTATGGTGCTTCATAAATCGTTTTTTCACTATCAATCCATTTGTTTTTAATTTTAAAATTTAATAATCATATATAAACAATCATCACCATCTGAAGCTCAGAGTTGGAGGACCTGGCCTGTTAGGGGAAATCGATCCAAGATCCGATACCCGAAGGAGTCGGAAATGGTTATGCACTCTCCACCCAACCGCTGACCACTAAAGACGGCTAAGAGAGATATATATCATTATTAAAAAATAAAATAGAGGGCTAAAATTGCCAGAGGGTTAAAATTGCAAGGGTTCAAATCAAGAGGGCTATACCAACAAGGGTTTAATTTTACAAAAAAACGAAGGTTAGGTTTTAGGCAGATGTGGTGAGGGGCATATAACTCACGTCTATTTGGACATGAGGAGACACTCGACGTCACAGGGGACGGAGAAAAAATTATGTGGCTCTTCAACATCACTCACACCAATGATGGTGGCCATTTTGACCAACTCGACGCCTATTTGGGCAAGAGAAAATTTTCCAAGGCTCTGCTACATCACCCACCTTTCAAATGATGGCAGCTGTACTCATTTTTACGGTCCCGTGTCATCCAGGCATACTCTCGCGACGCGTTTCGAACTTTCCCAAGGTTCTCTTCAGGCGAATTGGGATGACAACTGTCTCTGTTCCCTCTCCAACTCCATAATGGTAGAGGGCGGGGTGCCCCTCCCACTACTAAATACCTTTCAACACTGTATGGTGCTTCATAAATCGTTTTTTCAACATCAATACCTTTATTTTTAAATACCTTTCAACACTGTATGGTGCTTCATAAATCGTTTTTTCACTATCAATCCATTTGTTTTTAATTTAAAAATTTAATAATCATATATAAACAATCATCACCATCTGAAGCTCAGAGTTGGAGGACCTGGCCTGTTAGGGGAAATCGATCCAAGATCCGATACCCGAAGGAGTCGGAAATGGTTATGCACTCTCCACCCAACCGCTGACCACTAAAGACGGCTAAGAGAGATATATATCATTATTAAAAAATAAAATAGAGGGCTAAAATTGCCAGAGGGTTAAAATTGCAAGGGTTCAAATCAAGAGGGCTATACCAACAAGGGTTTAATTTTACAAAAAAACGAAGGTTAGGTTTTAGGCAGATGTGGTGAGGGGCATATAACTCACGTCTATTTGGACATGAGGAGACACTCGACGTCACAGGGGACGGAGAAAAAATTATGTGGCTCTTCAACATCACTCACACCAATGATGGTGGCCATTTTGACCAACTCGACGCCTATATCGGCAAGAGAAAATTTTCCAAGGCTCTGCTACATCACCCACCTTTCAAATGATGGCAGCTGTACTCATTTTTACGGTCCCGTGTCATCCAGGCATACTCTCGCGACGCGTTTCGAACTTTCCCAAGGTTCTCTTCAGGCGAATTGGGATGACAACTGTCTCTGTTCCCTCTCCAACTCCATAATGGTAGAGGGCGGGGTGCCCCTCCCACTACTAAATACCTTTCAACACTGTATGGTGCTTCATAAATCGTTTTTTCAACATCAATACCTTTATTTTTAAATACCTTTCAACACTGTATGGTGCTTCATAAATCGTTTTTTCACTATCAATCCATTTGTTTTTAATTTTAAAATTTAATAATCATATATAAACAATCATCACCATCTGAAGCTCAGAGTTGGAGGACCTGGCCTGTTAGGGGAAATCGATCCAAGATCCGATACCCGAAGGAGTCGGAAATGGTTATGCACTCTCCACCCAACCGCTGACCACTAAAGACGGCTAAGAGAGATATATATCATTATTAAAAAATAAAATAGAGGGCTAAAATTGCCAGAGGGTTAAAATTGCAAGGGTTCAAATCAAGAGGGCTATACCAACAAGGGTTTAATTTTACAAAAAAACGAAGGTTAGGTTTTAGGCAGATGTGGTGAGGGGCATATAACTCACGTCTATTTGGACATGAGGAGACACTCGACGTCACAGGGGACGGAGAAAAAATTATGTGGCTCTTCAACATCACTCACACCAATGATGGTGGCCATTTTGACCAACTCGACGCCTATTTGGGCAAGAGAAAATTTTCCAAGGCTCTGCTACATCACCCACCTTTCAAATGATGGCAGCTGTACTCATTTTTACGGTCCCGTGTCATCCAGGCATACTCTCGCGACGCGTTTCGAACTTTCCCAAGGTTCTCTTCAGGCGAATTGGGATGACAACTGTCTCTGTTCCCTCTCCAACTCCATAATGGTAGAGGGCGGGGTGCCCCTCCCACTACTAAATACCTTTCAACACTGTATGGTGCTTCATAAATCGTTTTTTCAACATCAATACCTTTATTTTTAAATACCTTTCAACACTGTATGGTGCTTCATAAATCGTTTTTTCACTATCAATCCATTTGTTTTTAATTTTAAAATTTAATAATCATATATAAACAATCATCACCATCTGAAGCTCAGAGTTGGAGGACCTGGCCTGTTAGGGGAAATCGATCCAAGATCCGATACCCGAAGGAGTCGGAAATGGTTATGCACTCTCCACCCAACCGCTGACCACTAAAGACGGCTAAGAGAGATATATATCATTATTAAAAAATAAAATAGAGGGCTAAAATTGCCAGAGGGTTAAAATTGCAAGGGTTCAAATCAAGAGGGCTATACCAACAAGGGTTTAATTTTACAAAAAAACGAAGGTTAGGTTTTAGGCAGATGTGGTGAGGGGCATATAACTCACGTCTATTTGGACATGAGGAGACACTCGACGTCACAGGGGACGGAGAAAAAATTATGTGGCTCTTCAACATCACTCACACCAATGATGGTGGCCATTTTGACCAACTCGACGCCTATTTGGGCAAGAGAAAATTTTCCAAGGCTCTGCTACATCACCCACCTTTCAAATGATGGCAGCTGTACTCATTTTTACGGTCCCGTGTCATCCAGGCATACTCTCGCGACGCGTTTCGAACTTTCCCAAGGTTCTCTTCAGGCGAATTGGGATGACAACTGTCTCTGTTCCCTCTCCAACTCCATAATGGTAGAGGGCGGGGTGCCCCTCCCACTACTAAATACCTTTCAACACTGTATGGTGCTTCATAAATCGTTTTTTCAACATCAATACCTTTATTTTTAAATACCTTTCAACACTGTATGGTGCTTCATAAATCGTTTTTTCACTATCAATCCATTTGTTTTTAATTTTAAAATTTAATAATCATATATAAACAATCATCACCATCTGAAGCTCAGAGTTGGAGGACCTGGCCTGTTAGGGGAAATCGATCCAAGATCCGATACCCGAAGGAGTCGGAAATGGTTATGCACTCTCCACCCAACCGCTGACCACTAAAGACGGCTAAGAGAGATATATATCATTATTAAAAAATAAAATAGAGGGCTAAAATTGCCAGAGGGTTAAAATTGCAAGGGTTCAAATCAAGAGGGCTATACCAACAAGGGTTTAATTTTACAAAAAAACGAAGGTTAGGTTTTAGGCAGATGTGGTGAGGGGCATATAACTCACGTCTATTTGGACATGAGGAGACACTCGACGTCACAGGGGACGGAGAAAAAATTATGTGGCTCTTCAACATCACTCACACCAATGATGGTGGCCATTTTGACCAACTCGACGCCTATTTGGGCAAGAGAAAATTTTCCAAGGCTCTGCTACATCACCCACCTTTCAAATGATGGCAGCTGTACTCATTTTTACGGTCCCGTGTCATCCAGGCATACTCTCGCGACGCGTTTCGAACTTTCCCAAGGTTCTCTTCAGGCGAATTGGGATGACAACTGTCTCTGTTCCCTCTCCAACTCCATAATGGTAGAGGGCGGGGTGCCCCTCCCACTACTAAATACCTTTCAACACTGTATGGTGCTTCATAAATCGTTTTTTCAACATCAATACCTTTATTTTTAAATACCTTTCAACACTGTATGGTGCTTCATAAATCGTTTTTTCACTATCAATCCATTTGTTTTTAATTTTAAAATTTAATAATCATATATAAACAATCATCACCATCTGAAGCTCAGAGTTGGAGGACCTGGCCTGTTAGGGGAAATCGATCCAAGATCCGATACCCGAAGGAGTCGGAAATGGTTATGCACTCTCCACCCAACCGCTGACCACTAAAGACGGCTAAGAGAGATATATATCATTATTAAAAAATAAAATAGAGGGCTAAAATTGCCAGAGGGTTAAAATTGCAAGGGTTCAAATCAAGAGGGCTATACCAACAAGGGTTTAATTTTACAAAAAAACGAAGGTTAGGTTTTAGGCAGATGTGGTGAGGGGCATATAACTCACGTCTATTTGGACATGAGGAGACACTCGACGTCACAGGGGACGGAGAAAAAATTATGTGGCTCTTCAACATCACTCACACCAATGATGGTGGCCATTTTGACCAACTCGACGCCTATTTGGGCAAGAGAAAATTTTCCAAGGCTCTGCTACATCACCCACCTTTCAAATGATGGCAGCTGTACTCATTTTTACGGTCCCGTGTCATCCAGGCATACTCTCGCGACGCGTTTCGAACTTTCCCAAGGTTCTCTTCAGGCGAATTGGGATGACAACTGTCTCTGTTCCCTCTCCAACTCCATAATGGTAGAGGGCGGGGTGCCCCTCCCACTACTAAATACCTTTCAACACTGTATGGTGCTTCATAAATCGTTTTTTCAACATCAATACCTTTATTTTTAAATACCTTTCAACACTGTATGGTGCTTCATAAATCGTTTTTTCACTATCAATCCATTTGTTTTTAATTTTAAAATTTAATAATCATATATAAACAATCATCACCATCTGAAGCTCAGAGTTGGAGGACCTGGCCTGTTAGGGGAAATCGATCCAAGATCCGATACCCGAAGGAGTCGGAAATGGTTATGCACTCTCCACCCAACCGCTGACCACTAAAGACGGCTAAGAGAGATATATATCATTATTAAAAAATAAAATAGAGGGCTAAAATTGCCAGAGGGTTAAAATTGCAAGGGTTCAAATCAAGAGGGCTATACCAACAAGGGTTTAATTTTACAAAAAAACGAAGGTTAGGTTTTAGGCAGATGTGGTGAGGGGCATATAACTCACGTCTATTTGGACATGAGGAGACACTCGACGTCACAGGGGACGGAGAAAAAATTATGTGGCTCTTCAACATCACTCACACCAATGATGGTGGCCATTTTGACCAACTCGACGCCTATTTGGGCAAGAGAAAATTTTCCAAGGCTCTGCTACATCACCCACCTTTCAAATGATGGCAGCTGTACTCATTTTTACGGTCCCGTGTCATCCAGGCATACTCTCGCGACGCGTTTCGAACTTTCCCAAGGTTCTCTTCAGGCGAATTGGGATGACAACTGTCTCTGTTCCCTCTCCAACTCCATAATGGTAGAGGGCGGGGTGCCCCTCCCACTACTAAATACCTTTCAACACTGTATGGTGCTTCATAAATCGTTTTTTCAACATCAATACCTTTATTTTTAAATACCTTTCAACACTGTATGGTGCTTCATAAATCGTTTTTTCACTATCAATCCATTTGTTTTTAATTTTAAAATTTAATAATCATATATAAACAATCATCACCATCTGAAGCTCAGAGTTGGAGGACCTGGCCTGTTAGGGGAAATCGATCCAAGATCCGATACCCGAAGGAGTCGGAAATGGTTATGCACTCTCCACCCAACCGCTGACCACTAAAGACGGCTAAGAGAGATATATATCATTATTAAAAAATAAAATAGAGGGCTAAAATTGCCAGAGGGTTAAAATTGCAAGGGTTCAAATCAAGAGGGCTATACCAACAAGGGTTTAATTTTACAAAAAAACGAAGGTTAGGTTTTAGGCAGATGTGGTGAGGGGCATATAACTCACGTCTATTTGGACATGAGGAGACACTCGACGTCACAGGGGACGGAGAAAAAATTATGTGGCTCTTCAACATCACTCACACCAATGATGGTGGCCATTTTGACCAACTCGACGCCTATTTGGGCAAGAGAAAATTTTCCAAGGCTCTGCTACATCACCCACCTTTCAAATGATGGCAGCTGTACTCATTTTTACGGTCCCGTGTCATCCAGGCATACTCTCGCGACGCGTTTCGAACTTTCCCAAGGTTCTCTTCAGGCGAATTGGGATGACAACTGTCTCTGTTCCCTCTCCAACTCCATAATGGTAGAGGGCGGGGTGCCCCTCCCACTACTAAATACCTTTCAACACTGTATGGTGCTTCATAAATCGTTTTTTCAACATCAATACCTTTATTTTTAAATACCTTTCAACACTGTATGGTGCTTCATAAATCGTTTTTTCACTATCAATCCATTTGTTTTTAATTTTAAAATTTAATAATCATATATAAACAATCATCACCATCTGAAGCTCAGAGTTGGAGGACCTGGCCTGTTAGGGGAAATCGATCCAAGATCCGATACCCGAAGGAGTCGGAAATGGTTATGAACTCTCCACCCAACCGCTGACCACTAAAGACGGCTAAGAGAGATATATATCATTATTAAAAAATAAAATAGAGGGCTAAAATTGCCAGAGGGTTAAAATTGCAAGGGTTCAAATCAAGAGGGCTATACCAACAAGGGTTTAATTTTACAAAAAAACGAAGGTTAGGTTTTAGGCAGATGTGGTGAGGGGCATATAACTCGCGTCTATTTGGACATGAGGAGACACTCGACGTCACAGGGGACGGAGAAAAAATTATGTGGCTCTTCAACATCACTCACACCAATGATGGTGGCCATTTTGACCAACTCGACGCCTATTTGGGCAAGAGAAAATTTTCCAAGGCTCTGCTACATCACCCACCTTTCAAATGATGGCAGCTGTACTCATTTTTACGGTCCCGTGTCATCCAGGCATACTCTCGCGACGCGTTTCGAACTTTCCCAAGGTTCTCTTCAGGCGAATTGGGATGACAACTGTCTCTGTTCCCTCTCCAACTCCATAATGGTAGAGGGCGGGGTGCCCCTCCCACTACTAAATACCTTTCAACACTGTATGGTGCTTCATAAATCGTTTTTTCAACATCAATACCTTTATTTTTAAATACCTTTCAACACTGTATGGTGCTTCATAAATCGTTTTTTCACTATCAATCCATTTGTTTTTAATTTTAAAATTTAATAATCATATATAAACAATCATCACCATCTGAAGCTCAGAGTTGGAGGACCTGGCCTGTTAGGGGAAATCGATCCAAGATCCGATACCCGAAGGAGTCGGAAATGGTTATGCACTCTCCACCCAACCGCTGACCACTAAAGACGGCTAAGAGAGATATATATCATTATTAAAAAATAAAATAGAGGGCTAAAATTGCCAGAGGGTTAAAATTGCAAGGGTTCAAATCAAGAGGGCTATACCAACAAGGGTTTAATTTTACAAAAAAACGAAGGTTAGGTTTTAGGCAGATGTGGTGAGGGGCATATAACTCGCGTCTATTTGGACATGAGGAGACACTCGACGTCACAGGGGACGGAGAAAAAATTATGTGGCTCTTCAACATCACTCACACCAATGATGGTGGCCATTTTGACCAACTCGACGCCTATTTGGGCAAGAGAAAATTTTCCAAGGCTCTGCTACATCACCCACCTTTCAAATGATGGCAGCTGTACTCATTTTTACGGTCCCGTGTCATCCAGGCATACTCTCGCGACGCGTTTCGAACTTTCCCAAGGTTCTCTTCAGGCGAATTGGGATGACAACTGTCTCTGTTCCCTCTCCAACTCCATAATGGTAGAGGGCGGGGTGCCCCTCCCACTACTAAATACCTTTCAACACTGTATGGTGCTTCATAAATCGTTTTTTCAACATCAATACCTTTATTTTTAAATACCTTTCAACACTGTATGGTGCTTCATAAATCGTTTTTTCACTATCAATCCATTTGTTTTTAATTTTAAAATTTAATAATCATATATAAACAATCATCACCATCTGAAGCTCAGAGTTGGAGGACCTGGCCTGTTAGGGGAAATCGATCCAAGATCCGATACCCGAAGGAGTCGGAAATGGTTATGCACTCTCCACCCAACCGCTGACCACTAAAGACGGCTAAGAGAGATATATATCATTATTAAAAAATAAAATAGAGGGCTAAAATTGCCAGAGGGTTAAAATTGCAAGGGTTCAAATCAAGAGGGCTATACCAACAAGGGTTTAATTTTACAAAAAAACGAAGGTTAGGTTTTAGGCAGATGTGGTGAGGGGCATATAACTCACGTCTATTTGGACATGAGGAGACACTCGACGTCACAGGGGACGGAGAAAAAATTATGTGGCTCTTCAACATCACTCACACCAATGATGGTGGCCATTTTGACCAACTCGACGCCTATTTGGGCAAGAGAAAATTTTCCAAGGCTCTGCTACATCACCCACCTTTCAAATGATGGCAGCTGTACTCATTTTTACGGTCCCGTGTCATCCAGGCATACTCTCGCGACGCGTTTCGAACTTTCCCAAGGTTCTCTTCAGGCGAATTGGGATGACAACTGTCTCTGTTCCCTCTCCAACTCCATAATGGTAGAGGGCGGGGTGCCCCTCCCACTACTAAATACCTTTCAACACTGTATGGTGCTTCATAAATCGTTTTTTCAACATCAATACCTTTATTTTTAAATACCTTTCAACACTGTATGGTGCTTCATAAATCGTTTTTTCACTATCAATCCATTTGTTTTTAATTTTAAAATTTAATAATCATATATAAACAATCATCACCATCTGAAGCTCAGAGTTGGAGGACCTGGCCTGTTAGGGGAAATCGATCCAAGATCCGATACCCGAAGGAGTCGGAAATGGTTATGCACTCTCCACCCAACCGCTGACCACTAAAGACGGCTAAGAGAGATATATATCATTATTAAAAAATAAAATAGAGGGCTAAAATTGCCAGAGGGTTAAAATTGCAAGGGTTCAAATCAAGAGGGCTATACCAACAAGGGTTTAATTTTACAAAAAAACGAAGGTTAGGTTTTAGGCAGATGTGGTGAGGGGCATATAACTCACGTCTATTTGGACATGAGGAGACACTCGACGTCACAGGGGACAGAGAAAAAATTATGTGGCTCTTCAACATCACTCACACCAATGATGGTGGCCATTTTGACCAACTCGACGCCTATTTGGGCAAGAGAAAATTTTCCAAGGCTCTGCTACATCACCCACCTTTCAAATGATGGCAGCTGTACTCATTTTTACGGTCCCGTGTCATCCAGGCATACTCTCGCGACGCGTTTCGAACTTTCCCAAGGTTCTCTTCAGGCGAATTGGGATGACAACTGTCTCTGTTCCCTCTCCAACTCCATAATGGTAGAGGGCGGGGTGCCCCTCCCACTACTAAATACCTTTCAACACTGTATGGTGCTTCATAAATCGTTTTTTCAACATCAATACCTTTATTTTTAAATACCTTTCAACACTGTATGGTGCTTCATAAATCGTTTTTTCACTATCAATCCATTTGTTTTTAATTTTAAAATTTAATAATCATATATAAACAATCATCACCATCTGAAGCTCAGAGTTGGAGGACCTGGCCTGTTAGGGGAAATCGATCCAAGATCCGATACCCGAAGGAGTCGGAAATGGTTATGCACTCTCCACCCAACCGCTGACCACTAAAGACGGCTAAGAGAGATATATATCATTATTAAAAAATAAAATAGAGGGCTAAAATTGCCAGAGGGTTAAAATTGCAAGGGTTCAAATCAAGAGGGCTATACCAACAAGGGTTTAATTTTACAAAAAAACGAAGGTTAGGTTTTAGGCAGATGTGGTGAGGGGCATATAACTCACGTCTATTTGGACATGAGGAGACACTCGACGTCACAGGGGACGGAGAAAAAATTATGTGGCTCTTCAACATCACTCACACCAATGATGGTGGCCATTTTGACCAACTCGACGCCTATTTGGGCAAGAGAAAATTTTCCAAGGCTCTGCTACATCACCCACCTTTCAAATGATGGCAGCTGTACTCATTTTTACGGTCCCGTGTCATCCAGGCATACTCTCGCGACGCGTTTCGAACTTTCCCAAGGTTCTCTTCAGGCGAATTGGGATGACAACTGTCTCTGTTCCCTCTCCAACTCCATAATGGTAGAGGGCGGGGTGCCCCTCCCACTACTAAATACCTTTCAACACTGTATGGTGCTTCATAAATCGTTTTTTCAACATCAATACCTTTATTTTTAAATACCTTTCAACACTGTATGGTGCTTCATAAATCGTTTTTTCACTATCAATCCATTTGTTTTTAATTTTAAAATTTAATAATCATATATAAACAATCATCACCATCTGAAGCTCAGAGTTGGAGGACCTGGCCTGTTAGGGGAAATCGATCCAAGATCCGATACCCGAAGGAGTCGGAAATGGTTATGCACTCTCCACCCAACCGCTGACCACTAAAGACGGCTAAGAGAGATATATATCATTATTAAAAAATAAAATAGAGGGCTAAAATTGCCAGAGGGTTAAAATTGCAAGGGTTCAAATCAAGAGGGCTATACCAACAAGGGTTTAATTTTACAAAAAAACGAAGGTTAGGTTTTAGGCAGATGTGGTGAGGGGCATATAACTCACGTCTATTTGGACATGAGGAGACACTCGACGTCACAGGGGACGGAGAAAAAATTATGTGGCTCTTCAACATCACTCACACCAATGATGGTGGCCATTTTGACCAACTCGACGCCTATTTGGGCAAGAGAAAATTTTCCAAGGCTCTGCTACATCACCCACCTTTCAAATGATGGCAGCTGTACTCATTTTTACGGTCCCGTGTCATCCAGGCATACTCTCGCGACGCGTTTCGAACTTTCCCAAGGTTCTCTTCAGGCGAATTGGGATGACAACTGTCTCTGTTCCCTCTCCAACTCCATAGTGGTAGAGGGCGGGGTGCCCCTCCCACTACTAAATACCTTTCAACACTGTATGGTGCTTCATAAATCGTTTTTTCAACATCAATACCTTTATTTTTAAATACCTTTCAACACTGTATGGTGCTTCATAAATCGTTTTTTCACTATCAATCCATTTGTTTTTAATTTTAAAATTTAATAATCATATATAAACAATCATCACCATCTGAAGCTCAGAGTTGGAGGACCTGGCCTGTTAGGGGAAATCGATCCAAGATCCGATACCCGAAGGAGTCGGAAATGGTTATGCACTCTCCACCCAACCGCTGACCACTAAAGACGGCTAAGAGAGATATATATCATTATTAAAAAATAAAATAGAGGGCTAAAATTGCCAGAGGGTTAAAATTGCAAGGGTTCAAATCAAGAGGGCTATACCAACAAGGGTTTAATTTTACAAAAAAACGAAGGTTAGGTTTTAGGCAGATGTGGTGAGGGGCATATAACTCACGTCTATTTGGACATGAGGAGACACTCGACGTCACAGGGGACGGAGAAAAAATTATGTGGCTCTTCAACATCACTCACACCAATGATGGTGGCCATTTTGACCAACTCGACGCCTATTTGGGCAAGAGAAAATTTTCCAAGGCTCTGCTACATCACCCACCTTTCAAATGATGGCAGCTGTACTCATTTTTACGGTCCCGTGTCATCCAGGCATACTCTCGCGACGCGTTTCGAACTTTCCCAAGGTTCTCTTCAGGCGAATTGGGATGACAACTGTCTCTGTTCCCTCTCCAACTCCATAGTGGTAGAGGGCGGGGTGCCCCTCCCACTACTAAATACCTTTCAACACTGTATGGTGCTTCATAAATCGTTTTTTCAACATCAATACCTTTATTTTTAAATACCTTTCAACACTGTATGGTGCTTCATAAATCGTTTTTTCACTATCAATCCATTTGTTTTTAATTTTAAAATTTAATAATCATATATAAACAATCATCACCATCTGAAGCTCAGAGTTGGAGGACCTGGCCTGTTAGGGGAAATCGATCCAAGATCCGATACCCGAAGGAGTCGGAAATGGTTATGCACTCTCCACCCAACCGCTGACCACTAAAGACGGCTAAGAGAGATATATATCATTATTAAAAAATAAAATAGAGGGCTAAAATTGCCAGAGGGTTAAAATTGCAAGGGTTCAAATCAAGAGGGCTATACCAACAAGGGTTTAATTTTACAAAAAAACGAAGGTTAGGTTTTAGGCAGATGTGGTGAGGGGCATATAACTCACGTCTATTTGGACATGAGGAGACACTCGACGTCACAGGGGACGGAGAAAAAATTATGTGGCTCTTCAACATCACTCACACCAATGATGGTGGCCATTTTGACCAACTCGACGCCTATTTGGGCAAGAGAAAATTTTCCAAGGCTCTGCTACATCACCCACCTTTCAAATGATGGCAGCTGTACTCATTTTTACGGTCCCGTGTCATCCAGGCATACTCTCGCGACGCGTTTCGAACTTTCCCAAGGTTCTCTTCAGGCGAATTGGGATGACAACTGTCTCTGTTCCCTCTCCAACTCCATAGTGGTAGAGGGCGGGGTGCCCCTCCCACTACTAAATACCTTTCAACACTGTATGGTGCTTCATAAATCGTTTTTTCAACATCAATACCTTTATTTTTAAATACCTTTCAACACTGTATGGTGCTTCATAAATCGTTTTTTCACTATCAATCCATTTGTTTTTAATTTTAAAATTTAATAATCATATATAAACAATCATCACCATCTGAAGCTCAGAGTTGGAGGACCTGGCCTGTTAGGGGAAATCGATCCAAGATCCGATACCCGAAGGAGTCGGAAATGGTTATGCACTCTCCACCCAACCGCTGACCACTAAAGACGGCTAAGAGAGATATATATCATTATTAAAAAATAAAATAGAGGGCTAAAATTGCCAGAGGGTTAAAATTGCAAGGGTTCAAATCAAGAGGGCTATACCAACAAGGGTTTAATTTTACAAAAAAACGAAGGTTAGGTTTTAGGCAGATGTGGTGAGGGGCATATAACTCACGTCTATTTGGACATGAGGAGACACTCGACGTCACAGGGGACGGAGAAAAAATTATGTGGCTCTTCAACATCACTCACACCAATGATGGTGGCCATTTTGACCAACTCGACGCCTATTTGGGCAAGAGAAAATTTTCCAAGGCTCTGCTACATCACCCACCTTTCAAATGATGGCAGCTGTACTCATTTTTACGGTCCCGTGTCATCCAGGCATACTCTCGCGACGCGTTTCGAACTTTCCCAAGGTTCTCTTCAGGCGAATTGGGATGACAACTGTCTCTGTTCCCTCTCCAACTCCATAATGGTAGAGGGCGGGGTGCCCCTCCCACTACTAAATACCTTTCAACACTGTATGGTGCTTCATAAATCGTTTTTTCAACATCAATACCTTTATTTTTAAATACCTTTCAACACTGTATGGTGCTTCATAAATCGTTTTTTCACTATCAATCCATTTGTTTTTAATTTTAAAATTTAATAATCATATATAAACAATCATCACCATCTGAAGCTCAGAGTTGGAGGACCTGGCCTGTTAGGGGAAATCGATCCAAGATCCGATACCCGAAGGAGTCGGAAATGGTTATGCACTCTCCACCCAACCGCTGACCACTAAAGACGGCTAAGAGAGATATATATCATTATTAAAAAATAAAATAGAGGGCTAAAATTGCCAGAGGGTTAAAATTGCAAGGGTTCAAATCAAGAGGGCTATACCAACAAGGGTTTAATTTTACAAAAAAACGAAGGTTAGGTTTTAGGCAGATGTGGTGAGGGGCATATAACTCACGTCTATTTGGACATGAGGAGACACTCGACGTCACAGGGGACGGAGAAAAAATTATGTGGCTCTTCAACATCACTCACACCAATGATGGTGGCCATTTTGACCAACTCGACGCCTATTTGGGCAAGAGAAAATTTTCCAAGGCTCTGCTACATCACCCACCTTTCAAATGATGGCAGCTGTACTCATTTTTACGGTCCCGTGTCATCCAGGCATACTCTCGCGACGCGTTTCGAACTTTCCCAAGGTTCTCTTCAGGCGAATTGGGATGACAACTGTCTCTGTTCCCTCTCCAACTCCATAATGGTAGAGGGCGGGGTGCCCCTCCCACTACTAAATACCTTTCAACACTGTATGGTGCTTCATAAATCGTTTTTTCAACATCAATACCTTTATTTTTAAATACCTTTCAACACTGTATGGTGCTTCATAAATCGTTTTTTCACTATCAATCCATTTGTTTTTAATTTTAAAATTTAATAATCATATATAAACAATCATCACCATCTGAAGCTCAGAGTTGGAGGACCTGGCCTGTTAGGGGAAATCGATCCAAGATCCGATACCCGAAGGAGTCGGAAATGGTTATGCACTCTCCACCCAACCGCTGACCACTAAAGACGGCTAAGAGAGATATATATCATTATTAAAAAATAAAATAGAGGGCTAAAATTGCCAGAGGGTTAAAATTGCAAGGGTTCAAATCAAGAGGGCTATACCAACAAGGGTTTAATTTTACAAAAAAACGAAGGTTAGGTTTTAGGCAGATGTGGTGAGGGGCATATAACTCACGTCTATTTGGACATGAGGAGACACTCGACGTCACAGGGGACGGAGAAAAAATTATGTGGCTCTTCAACATCACTCACACCAATGATGGTGGCCATTTTGACCAACTCGACGCCTATTTGGGCAAGAGAAAATTTTCCAAGGCTCTGCTACATCACCCACCTTTCAAATGATGGCAGCTGTACTCATTTTTACGGTCCCGTGTCATCCAGGCATACTCTCGCGACGCGTTTCGAACTTTCCCAAGGTTCTCTTCAGGCGAATTGGGATGACAACTGTCTCTGTTCCCTCTCCAACTCCATAATGGTAGAGGGCGGGGTGCCCCTCCCACTACTAAATACCTTTCAACACTGTAT
This sequence comes from Gobio occitaniae, assembly GCA_033150135.1. NCBI lineage: Eukaryota > Metazoa > Chordata > Actinopteri > Cypriniformes > Gobionidae > Gobio > Gobio occitaniae. The sequence continues at coordinate 46,677 of JARQWZ010005011.1, forward strand.
GGTGCTTCATAAATCGTTTTTTCAACATCAATACCTTTATTTTTAAATACCTTTCAACACTGTATGGTGCTTCATAAATCGTTTTTTCACTATCAATCCATTTGTTTTTAATTTTAAAATTTAATAATCATATATAAACAATCATCACCATCTGAAGCTCAGAGTTGGAGGACCTGGCCTGTTAGGGGAAATCGATCCAAGATCCGATACCCGAAGGAGTCGGAAATGGTTATGCACTCTCCACCCAACCGCTGACCACTAAAGACGGCTAAGAGAGATATATATCATTATTAAAAAATAAAATAGAGGGCTAAAATTGCCAGAGGGTTAAAATTGCAAGGGTTCAAATCAAGAGGGCTATACCAACAAGGGTTTAATTTTACAAAAAAACGAAGGTTAGGTTTTAGGCAGATGTGGTGAGGGGCATATAACTCACGTCTATTTGGACATGAGGAGACACTCGACGTCACAGGGGACGGAGAAAAAATTATGTGGCTCTTCAACATCACTCACACCAATGATGGTGGCCATTTTGACCAACTCGACGCCTATTTGGGCAAGAGAAAATTTTCCAAGGCTCTGCTACATCACCCACCTTTCAAATGATGGCAGCTGTACTCATTTTTACGGTCCCGTGTCATCCAGGCATACTCTCGCGACGCGTTTCGAACTTTCCCAAGGTTCTCTTCAGGCGAATTGGGATGACAACTGTCTCTGTTCCCTCTCCAACTCCATAGTGGTAGAGGGCGGGGTGCCCCTCCCACTACTAAATACCTTTCAACACTGTATGGTGCTTCATAAATCGTTTTTTCAACATCAATACCTTTATTTTTAAATACCTTTCAACACTGTATGGTGCTTCATAAATCGTTTTTTCACTATCAATCCATTTGTTTTTAATTTTAAAATTTAATAATCATATATAAACAATCATCACCATCTGAAGCTCAGAGTTGGAGGACCTGGCCTGTTAGGGGAAATCGATCCAAGATCCGATACCCGAAGGAGTCGGAAATGGTTATGCACTCTCCACCCAACCGCTGACCACTAAAGACGGCTAAGAGAGATATATATCATTATTAAAAAATAAAATAGAGGGCTAAAATTGCCAGAGGGTTAAAATTGCAAGGGTTCAAATCAAGAGGGCTATACCAACAAGGGTTTAATTTTACAAAAAAACGAAGGTTAGGTTTTAGGCAGATGTGGTGAGGGGCATATAACTCACGTCTATTTGGACATGAGGAGACACTCGACGTCACAGGGGACGGAGAAAAAATTATGTGGCTCTTCAACATCACTCACACCAATGATGGTGGCCATTTTGACCAACTCGACGCCTATTTGGGCAAGAGAAAATTTTCCAAGGCTCTGCTACATCACCCACCTTTCAAATGATGGCAGCTGTACTCATTTTTACGGTCCCGTGTCATCCAGGCATACTCTCGCGACGCGTTTCGAACTTTCCCAAGGTTCTCTTCAGGCGAATTGGGATGACAACTGTCTCTGTTCCCTCTCCAACTCCATAGTGGTAGAGGGCGGGGTGCCCCTCCCACTACTAAATACCTTTCAACACTGTATGGTGCTTCATAAATCGTTTTTTCAACATCAATACCTTTATTTTTAAATACCTTTCAACACTGTATGGTGCTTCATAAATCGTTTTTTCACTATCAATCCATTTGTTTTTAATTTTAAAATTTAATAATCATATATAAACAATCATCACCATCTGAAGCTCAGAGTTGGAGGACCTGGCCTGTTAGGGGAAATCGATCCAAGATCCGATACCCGAAGGAGTCGGAAATGGTTATGCACTCTCCACCCAACCGCTGACCACTAAAGACGGCTAAGAGAGATATATATCATTATTAAAAAATAAAATAGAGGGCTAAAATTGCCAGAGGGTTAAAATTGCAAGGGTTCAAATCAAGAGGGCTATACCAACAAGGGTTTAATTTTACAAAAAAACGAAGGTTAGGTTTTAGGCAGATGTGGTGAGGGGCATATAACTCACGTCTATTTGGACATGAGGAGACACTCGACGTCACAGGGGACGGAGAAAAAATTATGTGGCTCTTCAACATCACTCACACCAATGATGGTGGCCATTTTGACCAACTCGACGCCTATTTGGGCAAGAGAAAATTTTCCAAGGCTCTGCTACATCACCCACCTTTCAAATGATGGCAGCTGTACTCATTTTTACGGTCCCGTGTCATCCAGGCATACTCTCGCGACGCGTTTCGAACTTTCCCAAGGTTCTCTTCAGGCGAATTGGGATGACAACTGTCTCTGTTCCCTCTCCAACTCCATAATGGTAGAGGGCGGGGTGCCCCTCCCACTACTAAATACCTTTCAACACTGTATGGTGCTTCATAAATCGTTTTTTCAACATCAATACCTTTATTTTTAAATACCTTTCAACACTGTATGGTGCTTCATAAATCGTTTTTTCACTATCAATCCATTTGTTTTTAATTTTAAAATTTAATAATCATATATAAACAATCATCACCATCTGAAGCTCAGAGTTGGAGGACCTGGCCTGTTAGGGGAAATCGATCCAAGATCCGATACCCGAAGGAGTCGGAAATGGTTATGCACTCTCCACCCAACCGCTGACCACTAAAGACGGCTAAGAGAGATATATATCATTATTAAAAAATAAAATAGAGGGCTAAAATTGCCAGAGGGTTAAAATTGCAAGGGTTCAAATCAAGAGGGCTATACCAACAAGGGTTTAATTTTACAAAAAAACGAAGGTTAGGTTTTAGGCAGATGTGGTGAGGGGCATATAACTCACGTCTATTTGGACATGAGGAGACACTCGACGTCACAGGGGACGGAGAAAAAATTATGTGGCTCTTCAACATCACTCACACCAATGATGGTGGCCATTTTGACCAACTCGACGCCTATTTGGGCAAGAGAAAATTTTCCAAGGCTCTGCTACATCACCCACCTTTCAAATGATGGCAGCTGTACTCATTTTTACGGTCCCGTGTCATCCAGGCATACTCTCGCGACGCGTTTCGAACTTTCCCAAGGTTCTCTTCAGGCGAATTGGGATGACAACTGTCTCTGTTCCCTCTCCAACTCCATAATGGTAGAGGGCGGGGTGCCCCTCCCACTACTAAATACCTTTCAACACTGTATGGTGCTTCATAAATCGTTTTTTCAACATCAATACCTTTATTTTTAAATACCTTTCAACACTGTATGGTGCTTCATAAATCGTTTTTTCACTATCAATCCATTTGTTTTTAATTTTAAAATTTAATAATCATATATAAACAATCATCACCATCTGAAGCTCAGAGTTGGAGGACCTGGCCTGTTAGGGGAAATCGATCCAAGATCCGATACCCGAAGGAGTCGGAAATGGTTATGCACTCTCCACCCAACCGCTGACCACTAAAGACGGCTAAGAGAGATATATATCATTATTAAAAAATAAAATAGAGGGCTAAAATTGCCAGAGGGTTAAAATTGCAAGGGTTCAAATCAAGAGGGCTATACCAACAAGGGTTTAATTTTACAAAAAAACGAAGGTTAGGTTTTAGGCAGATGTGGTGAGGGGCATATAACTCACGTCTATTTGGACATGAGGAGACACTCGACGTCACAGGGGACGGAGAAAAAATTATGTGGCTCTTCAACATCACTCACACCAATGATGGTGGCCATTTTGACCAACTCGACGCCTATTTGGGCAAGAGAAAATTTTCCAAGGCTCTGCTACATCACCCACCTTTCAAATGATGGCAGCTGTACTCATTTTTACGGTCCCGTGTCATCCAGGCATACTCTCGCGACGCGTTTCGAACTTTCCCAAGGTTCTCTTCAGGCGAATTGGGATGACAACTGTCTCTGTTCCCTCTCCAACTCCATAATGGTAGAGGGCGGGGTGCCCCTCCCACTACTAAATACCTTTCAACACTGTATGGTGCTTCATAAATCGTTTTTTCAACATCAATACCTTTATTTTTAAATACCTTTCAACACTGTATGGTGCTTCATAAATCGTTTTTTCACTATCAATCCATTTGTTTTTAATTTTAAAATTTAATAATCATATATAAACAATCATCACCATCTGAAGCTCAGAGTTGGAGGACCTGGCCTGTTAGGGGAAATCGATCCAAGATCCGATACCCGAAGGAGTCGGAAATGGTTATGCACTCTCCACCCAACCGCTGACCACTAAAGACGGCTAAGAGAGATATATATCATTATTAAAAAATAAAATAGAGGGCTAAAATTGCCAGAGGGTTAAAATTGCAAGGGTTCAAATCAAGAGGGCTATACCAACAAGGGTTTAATTTTACAAAAAAACGAAGGTTAGGTTTTAGGCAGATGTGGTGAGGGGCATATAACTCACGTCTATTTGGACATGAGGAGACACTCGACGTCACAGGGGACGGAGAAAAAATTATGTGGCTCTTCAACATCACTCACACCAATGATGGTGGCCATTTTGACCAACTCGACGCCTATTTGGGCAAGAGAAAATTTTCCAAGGCTCTGCTACATCACCCACCTTTCAAATGATGGCAGCTGTACTCATTTTTACGGTCCCGTGTCATCCAGGCATACTCTCGCGACGCGTTTCGAACTTTCCCAAGGTTCTCTTCAGGCGAATTGGGATGACAACTGTCTCTGTTCCCTCTCCAACTCCATAGTGGTAGAGGGCGGGGTGCCCCTCCCACTACTAAATACCTTTCAACACTGTATGGTGCTTCATAAATCGTTTTTTCAACATCAATACCTTTATTTTTAAATACCTTTCAACACTGTATGGTGCTTCATAAATCGTTTTTTCACTATCAATCCATTTGTTTTTAATTTTAAAATTTAATAATCATATATAAACAATCATCACCATCTGAAGCTCAGAGTTGGAGGACCTGGCCTGTTAGGGGAAATCGATCCAAGATCCGATACCCGAAGGAGTCGGAAATGGTTATGCACTCTCCACCCAACCGCTGACCACTAAAGACGGCTAAGAGAGATATATATCATTATTAAAAAATAAAATAGAGGGCTAAAATTGCCAGAGGGTTAAAATTGCAAGGGTTCAAATCAAGAGGGCTATACCAACAAGGGTTTAATTTTACAAAAAAACGAAGGTTAGGTTTTAGGCAGATGTGGTGAGGGGCATATAACTCACGTCTATTTGGACATGAGGAGACACTCGACGTCACAGGGGACGGAGAAAAAATTATGTGGCTCTTCAACATCACTCACACCAATGATGGTGGCCATTTTGACCAACTCGACGCCTATTTGGGCAAGAGAAAATTTTCCAAGGCTCTGCTACATCACCCACCTTTCAAATGATGGCAGCTGTACTCATTTTTACGGTCCCGTGTCATCCAGGCATACTCTCGCGACGCGTTTCGAACTTTCCCAAGGTTCTCTTCAGGCGAATTGGGATGACAACTGTCTCTGTTCCCTCTCCAACTCCATAATGGTAGAGGGCGGGGTGCCCCTCCCACTACTAAATACCTTTCAACACTGTATGGTGCTTCATAAATCGTTTTTTCAACATCAATACCTTTATTTTTAAATACCTTTCAACACTGTATGGTGCTTCATAAATCGTTTTTTCACTATCAATCCATTTGTTTTTAATTTTAAAATTTAATAATCATATATAAACAATCATCACCATCTGAAGCTCAGAGTTGGAGGACCTGGCCTGTTAGGGGAAATCGATCCAAGATCCGATACCCGAAGGAGTCGGAAATGGTTATGCACTCTCCACCCAACCGCTGACCACTAAAGACGGCTAAGAGAGATATATATCATTATTAAAAAATAAAATAGAGGGCTAAAATTGCCAGAGGGTTAAAATTGCAAGGGTTCAAATCAAGAGGGCTATACCAACAAGGGTTTAATTTTACAAAAAAAACGAAGGTTAGGTTTTAGGCAGATGTGGTGAGGGGCATATAACTCACGTCTATTTGGACATGAGGAGACACTCGACGTCACAGGGGACGGAGAAAAAATTATGTGGCTCTTCAACATCACTCACACCAATGATGGTGGCCATTTTGACCAACTCGACGCCTATTTGGGCAAGAGAAAATTTTCCAAGGCTCTGCTACATCACCCACCTTTCAAATGATGGCAGCTGTACTCATTTTTACGGTCCCGTGTCATCCAGGCATACTCTCGCGACGCGTTTCGAACTTTCCCAAGGTTCTCTTCAGGCGAATTGGGATGACAACTGTCTCTGTTCCCTCTCCAACTCCATAGTGGTAGAGGGCGGGGTGCCCCTCCCACTACTAAATACCTTTCAACACTGTATGGTGCTTCATAAATCGTTTTTTCAACATCAATACCTTTATTTTTAAATACCTTTCAACACTGTATGGTGCTTCATAAATCGTTTTTTCACTATCAATCCATTTGTTTTTAATTTTAAAATTTAATAATCATATATAAACAATCATCACCATCTGAAGCTCAGAGTTGGAGGACCTGGCCTGTTAGGGGAAATCGATCCAAGATCCGATACCCGAAGGAGTCGGAAATGGTTATGCACTCTCCACCCAACCGCTGACCACTAAAGACGGCTAAGAGAGATATATATCATTATTAAAAAATAAAATAGAGGGCTAAAATTGCCAGAGGGTTAAAATTGCAAGGGTTCAAATCAAGAGGGCTATACCAACAAGGGTTTAATTTTACAAAAAAACGAAGGTTAGGTTTTAGGCAGATGTGGTGAGGGGCATATAACTCACGTCTATTTGGACATGAGGAGACACTCGACGTCACAGGGGACGGAGAAAAAATTATGTGGCTCTTCAACATCACTCACACCAATGATGGTGGCCATTTTGACCAACTCGACGCCTATTTGGGCAAGAGAAAATTTTCCAAGGCTCTGCTACATCACCCACCTTTCAAATGATGGCAGCTGTACTCATTTTTACGGTCCCGTGTCATCCAGGCATACTCTCGCGACGCGTTTCGAACTTTCCCAAGGTTCTCTTCAGGCGAATTGGGATGACAACTGTCTCTGTTCCCTCTCCAACTCCATAGTGGTAGAGGGCGGGGTGCCCCTCCCACTACTAAATACCTTTCAACACTGTATGGTGCTTCATAAATCGTTTTTTCAACATCAATACCTTTATTTTTAAATACCTTTCAACACTGTATGGTGCTTCATAAATCGTTTTTTCACTATCAATCCATTTGTTTTTAATTTTAAAATTTAATAATCATATATAAACAATCATCACCATCTGAAGCTCAGAGTTGGAGGACCTGGCCTGTTAGGGGAAATCGATCCAAGATCCGATACCCGAAGGAGTCGGAAATGGTTATGCACTCTCCACCCAACCGCTGACCACTAAAGACGGCTAAGAGAGATATATATCATTATTAAAAAATAAAATAGAGGGCTAAAATTGCCAGAGGGTTAAAATTGCAAGGGTTCAAATCAAGAGGGCTATACCAACAAGGGTTTAATTTTACAAAAAAACGAAGGTTAGGTTTTAGGCAGATGTGGTGAGGGGCATATAACTCACGTCTATTTGGACATGAGGAGACACTCGACGTCACAGGGGACGGAGAAAAAATTATGTGGCTCTTCAACATCACTCACACCAATGATGGTGGCCATTTTGACCAACTCGACGCCTATTTGGGCAAGAGAAAATTTTCCAAGGCTCTGCTACATCACCCACCTTTCAAATGATGGCAGCTGTACTCATTTTTACGGTCCCGTGTCATCCAGGCATACTCTCGCGACGCGTTTCGAACTTTCCCAAGGTTCTCTTCAGGCGAATTGGGATGACAACTGTCTCTGTTCCCTCTCCAACTCCATAATGGTAGAGGGCGGGGTGCCCCTCCCACTACTAAATACCTTTCAACACTGTATGGTGCTTCATAAATCGTTTTTTCAACATCAATACCTTTATTTTTAAATACCTTTCAACACTGTATGGTGCTTCATAAATCGTTTTTTCACTATCAATCCATTTGTTTTTAATTTTAAAATTTAATAATCATATATAAACAATCATCACCATCTGAAGCTCAGAGTTGGAGGACCTGGCCTGTTAGGGGAAATCGATCCAAGATCCGATACCCGAAGGAGTCGGAAATGGTTATGCACTCTCCACCCAACCGCTGACCACTAAAGACGGCTAAGAGAGATATATATCATTATTAAAAAATAAAATAGAGGGCTAAAATTGCCAGAGGGTTAAAATTGCAAGGGTTCAAATCAAGAGGGCTATACCAACAAGGGTTTAATTTTACAAAAAAACGAAGGTTAGGTTTTAGGCAGATGTGGTGAGGGGCATATAACTCACGTCTATTTGGACATGAGGAGACACTCGACGTCACAGGGGACGGAGAAAAAATTATGTGGCTCTTCAACATCACTCACACCAATGATGGTGGCCATTTTGACCAACTCGACGCCTATTTGGGCAAGAGAAAATTTTCCAAGGCTCTGCTACATCACCCACCTTTCAAATGATGGCAGCTGTACTCATTTTTACGGTCCCGTGTCATCCAGGCATACTCTCGCGACGCGTTTCGAACTTTCCCAAGGTTCTCTTCAGGCGAATTGGGATGACAACTGTCTCTGTTCCCTCTCCAACTCCATAGTGGTAGAGGGCGGGGTGCCCCTCCCACTACTAAATACCTTTCAACACTGTATGGTGCTTCATAAATCGTTTTTTCAACATCAATACCTTTATTTTTAAATACCTTTCAACACTGTATGGTGCTTCATAAATCGTTTTTTCACTATCAATCCATTTGTTTTTAATTTTAAAATTTAATAATCATATATAAACAATCATCACCATCTGAAGCTCAGAGTTGGAGGACCTGGCCTGTTAGGGGAAATCGATCCAAGATCCGATACCCGAAGGAGTCGGAAATGGTTATGCACTCTCCACCCAACCGCTGACCACTAAAGACGGCTAAGAGAGATATATATCATTATTAAAAAATAAAATAGAGGGCTAAAATTGCCAGAGGGTTAAAATTGCAAGGGTTCAAATCAAGAGGGCTATACCAACAAGGGTTTAATTTTACAAAAAAACGAAGGTTAGGTTTTAGGCAGATGTGGTGAGGGGCATATAACTCACGTCTATTTGGACATGAGGAGACACTCGACGTCACAGGGGACGGAGAAAAAATTATGTGGCTCTTCAACATCACTCACACCAATGATGGTGGCCATTTTGACCAACTCGACGCCTATTTGGGCAAGAGAAAATTTTCCAAGGCTCTGCTACATCACCCACCTTTCAAATGATGGCAGCTGTACTCATTTTTACGGTCCCGTGTCATCCAGGCATACTCTCGCGACGCGTTTCGAACTTTCCCAAGGTTCTCTTCAGGCGAATTGGGATGACAACTGTCTCTGTTCCCTCTCCAACTCCATAATGGTAGAGGGCGGGGTGCCCCTCCCACTACTAAATACCTTTCAACACTGTATGGTGCTTCATAAATCGTTTTTTCAACATCAATACCTTTATTTTTAAATACCTTTCAACACTGTATGGTGCTTCATAAATCGTTTTTTCACTATCAATCCATTTGTTTTTAATTTTAAAATTTAATAATCATATATAAACAATCATCACCATCTGAAGCTCAGAGTTGGAGGACCTGGCCTGTTAGGGGAAATCGATCCAAGATCCGATACCCGAAGGAGTCGGAAATGGTTATGCACTCTCCACCCAACCGCTGACCACTAAAGACGGCTAAGAGAGATATATATCATTATTAAAAAATAAAATAGAGGGCTAAAATTGCCAGAGGGTTAAAATTGCAAGGGTTCAAATCAAGAGGGCTATACCAACAAGGGTTTAATTTTACAAAAAAACGAAGGTTAGGTTTTAGGCAGATGTGGTGAGGGGCATATAACTCACGTCTATTTGGACATGAGGAGACACTCGACGTCACAGGGGACGGAGAAAAAATTATGTGGCTCTTCAACATCACTCACACCAATGATGGTGGCCATTTTGACCAACTCGACGCCTATTTGGGCAAGAGAAAATTTTCCAAGGCTCTGCTACATCACCCACCTTTCAAATGATGGCAGCTGTACTCATTTTTACGGTCCCGTGTCATCCAGGCATACTCTCGCGACGCGTTTCGAACTTTCCCAAGGTTCTCTTCAGGCGAATTGGGATGACAACTGTCTCTGTTCCCTCTCCAACTCCATAATGGTAGAGGGCGGGGTGCCCCTCCCACTACTAAATACCTTTCAACACTGTATGGTGCTTCATAAATCGTTTTTTCAACATCAATACCTTTATTTTTAAATACCTTTCAACACTGTATGGTGCTTCATAAATCGTTTTTTCACTATCAATCCATTTGTTTTTAATTTTAAAATTTAATAATCATATATAAACAATCATCACCATCTGAAGCTCAGAGTTGGAGGACCTGGCCTGTTAGGGGAAATCGATCCAAGATCCGATACCCGAAGGAGTCGGAAATGGTTATGCACTCTCCACCCAACCGCTGACCACTAAAGACGGCTAAGAGAGATATATATCATTATTAAAAAATAAAATAGAGGGCTAAAATTGCCAGAGGGTTAAAATTGCAAGGGTTCAAATCAAGAGGGCTATACCAACAAGGGTTTAATTTTACAAAAAAACGAAGGTTAGGTTTTAGGCAGATGTGGTGAGGGGCATATAACTCACGTCTATTTGGACATGAGGAGACACTCGACGTCACAGGGGACGGAGAAAAAATTATGTGGCTCTTCAACATCACTCACACCAATGATGGTGGCCATTTTGACCAACTCGACGCCTATTTGGGCAAGAGAAAATTTTCCAAGGCTCTGCTACATCACCCACCTTTCAAATGATGGCAGCTGTACTCATTTTTACGGTCCCGTGTCATCCAGGCATACTCTCGCGACGCGTTTCGAACTTTCCCAAGGTTCTCTTCAGGCGAATTGGGATGACAACTGTCTCTGTTCCCTCTCCAACTCCATAATGGTAGAGGGCGGGGTGCCCCTCCCACTACTAAATACCTTTCAACACTGTATGGTGCTTCATAAATCGTTTTTTCAACATCAATACCTTTATTTTTAAATACCTTTCAACACTGTATGGTGCTTCATAAATCGTTTTTTCACTATCAATCCATTTGTTTTTAATTTTAAAATTTAATAATCATATATAAACAATCATCACCATCTGAAGCTCAGAGTTGGAGGACCTGGCCTGTTAGGGGAAATCGATCCAAGATCCGATACCCGAAGGAGTCGGAAATGGTTATGCACTCTCCACCCAACCGCTGACCACTAAAGACGGCTAAGAGAGATATATATCATTATTAAAAAATAAAATAGAGGGCTAAAATTGCCAGAGGGTTAAAATTGCAAGGGTTCAAATCAAGAGGGCTATACCAACAAGGGTTTAATTTTACAAAAAAACGAAGGTTAGGTTTAGGCAGATGTGGTGAGGGGCATATAACTCACGTCTATTTGGACATGAGGAGACACTCGACGTCACAGGGGACGGAGAAAAAATTATGTGGCTCTTCAACATCACTCACACCAATGATGGTGGCCATTTTGACCAACTCGACGCCTATTTGGGCAAGAGAAAATTTTCCAAGGCTCTGCTACATCACCCACCTTTCAAATGATGGCAGCTGTACTCATTTTTACGGTCCCGTGTCATCCAGGCATACTCTCGCGACGCGTTTCGAACTTTCCCAAGGTTCTCTTCAGGCGAATTGGGATGACAACTGTCTCTGTTCCCTCTCCAACTCCATAATGGTAGAGGGCGGGGTGCCCCTCCCACTACTAAATACCTTTCAACACTGTATGGTGCTTCATAAATCGTTTTTTCAACATCAATACCTTTATTTTTAAATACCTTTCAACACTGTATGGTGCTTCATAAATCGTTTTTTCACTATCAATCCATTTGTTTTTAATTTTAAAATTTAATAATCATATATAAACAATCATCACCATCTGAAGCTCAGAGTTGGAGGACCTGGCCTGTTAGGGGAAATCGATCCAAGATCCGATACCCGAAGGAGTCGGAAATGGTTATGCACTCTCCACCCAACCGCTGACCACTAAAGACGGCTAAGAGAGATATATATCATTATTAAAAAATAAAATAGAGGGCTAAAATTGCCAGAGGGTTAAAATTGCAAGGGTTCAAATCAAGAGGGCTATACCAACAAGGGTTTAATTTTACAAAAAAACGAAGGTTAGGTTTTAGGCAGATGTGGTGAGGGGCATATAACTCACGTCTATTTGGACATGAGGAGACACTCGACGTCACAGGGGACGGAGAAAAAATTATGTGGCTCTTCAACATCACTCACACCAATGATGGTGGCCATTTTGACCAACTCGACGCCTATTTGGGCAAGAGAAAATTTTCCAAGGCTCTGCTACATCACCCACCTTTCAAATGATGGCAGCTGTACTCATTTTTACGGTCCCGTGTCATCCAGGCATACTCTCGCGACGCGTTTCGAACTTTCCCAAGGTTCTCTTCAGGCGAATTGGGATGACAACTGTCTCTGTTCCCTCTCCAACTCCATAATGGTAGAGGGCGGGGTGCCCCTCCCACTACTAAATACCTTTCAACACTGTATGGTGCTTCATAAATCGTTTTTTTCAACATCAATACCTTTATTTTTAAATACCTTTCAACACTGTATGGTGCTTCATAAATCGTTTTTTCACTATCAATCCATTTGTTTTTAATTTTAAAATTTAATAATCATATATAAACAATCATCACCATCTGAAGCTCAGAGTTGGAGGACCTGGCCTGTTAGGGGAAATCGATCCAAGATCCGATACCCGAAGGAGTCGGAAATGGTTATGCACTCTCCACCCAACCGCTGACCACTAAAGACGGCTAAGAGAGATATATATCATTATTAAAAAATAAAATAGAGGGCTAAAATTGCCAGAGGGTTAAAATTGCAAGGGTTCAAATCAAGAGGGCTATACCAACAAGGGTTTAATTTTACAAAAAAACGAAGGTTAGGTTTTAGGCAGATGTGGTGAGGGGCATATAACTCACGTCTATTTGGACATGAGGAGACACTCGACGTCACAGGGGACGGAGAAAAAATTATGTGGCTCTTCAACATCACTCACACCAATGATGGTGGCCATTTTGACCAACTCGACGCCTATTTGGGCAAGAGAAAATTTTCCAAGGCTCTGCTACATCACCCACCTTTCAAATGATGGCAGCTGTACTCATTTTTACGGTCCCGTGTCATCCAGGCATACTCTCGCGACGCGTTTCGAACTTTCCCAAGGTTCTCTTCAGGCGAATTGGGATGACAACTGTCTCTGTTCCCTCTCCAACTCCATAATGGTAGAGGGCGGGGTGCCCCTCCCACTACTAAATACCTTTCAACACTGTATGGTGCTTCATAAATCGTTTTTTCAACATCAATACCTTTATTTTTAAATACCTTTCAACACTGTATGGTGCTTCATAAATCGTTTTTTCACTATCAATCCATTTGTTTTTAATTTTAAAATTTAATAATCATATATAAACAATCATCACCATCTGAAGCTCAGAGTTGGAGGACCTGGCCTGTTAGGGGAAATCGATCCAAGATCCGATACCCGAAGGAGTCGGAAATGGTTATGCACTCTCCACCCAACCGCTGACCACTAAAGACGGCTAAGAGAGATATATATCATTATTAAAAAATAAAATAGAGGGCTAAAATTGCCAGAGGGTTAAAATTGCAAGGGTTCAAATCAAGAGGGCTATACCAACAAGGGTTTAATTTTACAAAAAAACGAAGGTTAGGTTTTAGGCAGATGTGGTGAGGGGCATATAACTCACGTCTATTTGGACATGAGGAGACACTCGACGTCACAGGGGACGGAGAAAAAATTATGTGGCTCTTCAACATCACTCACACCAATGATGGTGGCCATTTTGACCAACTCGACGCCTATTTGGGCAAGAGAAAATTTTCCAAGGCTCTGCTACATCACCCACCTTTCAAATGATGGCAGCTGTACTCATTTTTACGGTCCCGTGTCATCCAGGCATACTCTCGCGACGCGTTTCGAACTTTCCCAAGGTTCTCTTCAGGCGAATTGGGATGACAACTGTCTCTGTTCCCTCTCCAACTCCATAATGGTAGAGGGCGGGGTGCCCCTCCCACTACTAAATACCTTTCAACACTGTATGGTGCTTCATAAATCGTTTTTTTCAACATCAATACCTTTATTTTTAAATACCTTTCAACACTGTATGGTGCTTCATAAATCGTTTTTTCACTATCAATCCATTTGTTTTTAATTTTAAAATTTAATAATCATATATAAACAATCATCACCATCTGAAGCTCAGAGTTGGAGGACCTGGCCTGTTAGGGGAAATCGATCCAAGATCCGATACCCGAAGGAGTCGGAAATGGTTATGCACTCTCCACCCAACCGCTGACCACTAAAGACGGCTAAGAGAGATATATATCATTATTAAAAAATAAAATAGAGGGCTAAAATTGCCAGAGGGTTAAAATTGCAAGGGTTCAAATCAAGAGGGCTATACCAACAAGGGTTTAATTTTACAAAAAAACGAAGGTTAGGTTTTAGGCAGATGTGGTGAGGGGCATATAACTCACGTCTATTTGGACATGAGGAGACACTCGACGTCACAGGGGACGGAGAAAAAATTATGTGGCTCTTCAACATCACTCACACCAATGATGGTGGCCATTTTGACCAACTCGACGCCTATTTGGGCAAGAGAAAATTTTCCAAGGCTCTGCTACATCACCCACCTTTCAAATGATGGCAGCTGTACTCATTTTTACGGTCCCGTGTCATCCAGGCATACTCTCGCGACGCGTTTCGAACTTTCCCAAGGTTCTCTTCAGGCGAATTGGGATGACAACTGTCTCTGTTCCCTCTCCAACTCCATAATGGTAGAGGGCGGGGTGCCCCTCCCACTACTAAATACCTTTCAACACTGTATGGTGCTTCATAAATCGTTTTTTTCAACATCAATACCTTTATTTTTAAATACCTTTCAACACTGTATGGTGCTTCATAAATCGTTTTTTCACTATCAATCCATTTGTTTTTAATTTTAAAATTTAATAATCATATATAAACAATCATCACCATCTGAAGCTCAGAGTTGGAGGACCTGGCCTGTTAGGGGAAATCGATCCAAGATCCGATACCCGAAGGAGTCGGAAATGGTTATGCACTCTCCACCCAACCGCTGACCACTAAAGACGGCTAAGAGAGATATATATCATTATTAAAAAATAAAATAGAGGGCTAAAATTGCCAGAGGGTTAAAATTGCAAGGGTTCAAATCAAGAGGGCTATACCAACAAGGGTTTAATTTTACAAAAAAACGAAGGTAAGGTTTTAGGCAGATGTGGTGAGGGGCATATAACTCACGTCTATTTGGACATGAGGAGACACTCGACGTCACAGGGGACGGAGAAAAAATTATGTGGCTCTTCAACATCACTCACACCAATGATGGTGGCCATTTTGACCAACTCGACGCCTATTTGGGCAAGAGAAAATTTTCCAAGGCTCTGCTACATCACCCACCTTTCAAATGATGGCAGCTGTACTCATTTTTACGGTCCCGTGTCATCCAGGCATACTCTCGCGACGCGTTTCGAACTTTCCCAAGGTTCTCTTCAGGCGAATTGGGATGACAACTGTCTCTGTTCCCTCTCCAACTCCATAGTGGTAGAGGGCGGGGTGCCCCTCCCACTACTAAATACCTTTCAACACTGTATGGTGCTTCATAAATCGTTTTTTCACTATCAATACATTTGTTTTTAATTTTAAAATTTAATAATCATATATAAACAATCATCACCATCTGAAGCTCAGAGTTGGAGGACCTGGCCTGTTAGGGGAAATCGATCCAAGATCCGATCCCCGAAGGAGTCGGAAATGGTTATGCACTCTCCACCCAACCGCTGACCACTAAAGACGGCTAAGAGAGATATATATCATTATTAAAAAATAAAATAGAGGGCTAAAATTGCCAGAGGGTTAAAATTGCAAGGGTTCAAATCAAGAGGGCTATACCAACAAGGGTTTAATTTTATAAAAAAACGAAGGTTAGGTTTTAGGCAGATGTGGTGAGGGGCATATAACTCACGTCTATTTGGACATGAGGAGACACTCGACGTCACAGGGGACGGAGAAAAAATTATGTGGCTCTTCAACATCACTCACAACAATGATGGTGGCCATTTTGACCAACTCGACGCCTATTTGGGCAAGAGAAAATTTTCCAAGGCTCTGCTACATCACCCACCTTTCAAATGATGGCAGCTGTACTCATTTTTACGGTCCCGTGTCATCCAGGCATACTCTCGCGACGCGTTTCGAACTTTCCCAAGGTTCTCTTCAGGCGAATTGGGATGACAACTGTCTCTGTTCCCTCTCCAACTCCATAGTGGTAGAGGGCGGGGTGCCCCTCCCACTACTAAATACCTTTCAACACTGTATGGTGCTTCATAAATCGTTTTTTCACTATCAATCCATTTGTTTTTAATTTTAAAATTTAATAATCATATATAAACAATCATCACCATCTGAAGCTCAGAGTTGGAGGACCTGGCCTGTTAGGGGAAATCGATCCAAGATCCGATACCCGAAGGAGTCGGAAATGGTTATGCACTCTCCACCCAACCGCTGACCACTAAAGACGGCTAAGAGAGATATATATCATTATTAAAAAATAAAATAGAGGGCTAAAATTGCCAGAGGGTTAAAATTGCAAGGGTTCAAATCAAGAGGGCTATACCAACAAGGGTTTAATTTTATAAAAAAACGAAGGTTAGGTTTTAGGCAGATGTGGTGAGGGGCATATAACTCACGTCTATTTGGACATGAGGAGACACTCGACGTCACAGGGGACGGAGAAAAAATTATGTGGCTCTTCAACATCACTCACAACAATGATGGTGGCCATTTTGACCAACTCGACGCCTTTTTGGGCAAGAGAAAATTTTCCAAGGCTCTGCTACATCACCCACCTTTCAAATGATGGCAGCTGTACTCATTTTTACGGTCCCGTGTCATCCAGGCATACTCTCGCGACGCGTTTCGAACTTTCCCAAGGTTCTCTTCAGGCGAATTGGGATGACAACTGTCTCTGTTCCCTCTCCAACTCCATAGTGGTAGAGGGCGGGGTGCCCCTCCCACTACTAAATACCTTTCAACACTGTATGGTGCTTCATAAATCGTTTTTTCACTATCAATCCATTTGTTTTTAATTTTAAAATTTAATAATCATATATAAACAATCATCACCATCTGAAGCTCAGAGTTGGAGGACCTGGCCTGTTAGGGGAAATCGATCCAAGATCCGATCCCCGAAGGAGTCGGAAATGGTTATGCACTCTCCACCCAACCGCTGACCACTAAAGACGGCTAAGAGAGATATATATCATTATTAAAAAATAAAATAGAGGGCTAAAATTGCCAGAGGGTTAAAATTGCAAGGGTTCAAATCAAGAGGGCTATACCAACAAGGGTTTAATTTTATAAAAAAACGAAGGTTAGGTTTTAGGCAGATGTGGTGAGGGGCATATAACTCACGTCTATTTGGACATGAGGAGACACTCGACGTCACAGGGGACGGAGAAAAAATTATGTGGCTCTTCAACATCACTCACAACAATGATGGTGGCCATTTTGACCAACTCGACGCCTATTTGGGCAAGAGAAAATTTTCCAAGGCTCTGCTACATCACCCACCTTTCAAATGATGGCAGCTGTACTCATTTTTACGGTCCCGTGTCATCCAGGCATACTCTCGCGACGCGTTTCGAACTTTCCCAAGGTTCTCTTCAGGCGAATTGGGATGACAACTGTCTCTGTTCCCTCTCCAACTCCATAGTGGTAGAGGGCGGGGTGCCCCTCCCACTACTAAATACCTTTCAACACTGTATGGTGCTTCATAAATCGTTTTTTCACTATCAATCCATTTGTTTTTAATTTTAAAATATAGGGTTAGGGTTAGGGTGGGTTAGGGTTAGGGTTAGGGTTAGGGTTAGGGTTAGGGTTAGGTTAGGGTTAGGTTAGGGTTAGGGTTAGGGTTAGGGTTAGGTTAGGGTTAGGTTTTTGTAAGAATTACAACAGCTCCCCTGGCCTAGAACTGGTCCGGGTCCAAGGGGAGTCTGAGGAAAGGCACGGGCTCGTGCTCTTTTGACCCAACCGTCGTCCCCTCTCGGGACTACCATTACTAGGTTCCGGGCCCCTCAAACAAAAACCCCTCCCCCCCGGGGGAAATGCTAGACCGGGCCTGGCCCAACACCTCCCCAAACTCAAAAACTAAACCCCCACACGTCCGCACCCTACCCCATGAAAATAAAACCCATCATGTCCTCCTCCAGACCGACTTTAGCAAAAAACATTGGTGGGTGAAGAGCCTCTATCACTGTGACGAGCAGAACTGACCCGGACTTGGTATATACACACACACACACACACACACACACACAATCTCGATGAACCAGAGCTTTAGCCCGTAGGCATGGAAATCAGCAAGTCCACCTGACGGGTAAGTTCAGAATCCTTACTATGGCTCCCTCCCCACCAAACCCAACGCTCGGCTAGGCCGAAATGGAGCTGGAAGCCAGCTCCCGGCTCCAGCCGTCGTTCAGGCCGGGAGGCAGACCGAGGAGATAAATCTGCACCCCTGGTCCATCAGGGCTGTGATGGCTAAGATTAGGCAATAAAGGGTGCGAGGGTTGACCCAGACTCCTGTCATTGATACCAGTGTTCGATGGTTAAATCCCTGTAGTCGGTTGTTAAACCATTACTCCCGTTCCTATCCCACCAAACCCAACGTTCCGCCAGGCCGGAAAGGAAACGGTAGATAAACCCGAGCCCCTGAGCCATCATGGCTGTGATAGTTAGAATAAGGCTAGGATCAACGTAAGGACCGATCTGACCCATATCATCGATATCAGGGTTCGATGGTTAGATCCAGATGAGAAGAGAGCTACGATACCTCCAATACAGGAGGTTGTTAAACCATTACTTCCGTTCCTATCCCACCAAACCCAACGCTCCGCCAGGTCGGAAAGGAAACAGCAAATAAACCAGAGCCAATGATCCATCATGCCTGTGATAGTTAGAGTAAGGCTAGGATCCACATAAGGACCGATCTCCCCCATGTCACCATTCCCACCGGGCTATGACCCTTAGAATTAGGGGACGCAGGGGTAAATTCCACCCCTATCCCAAGCCACCATGGCCAAATGCCAGTGAAGAATAAACGCAGGAACAAATACCCATGCATCTCAAATCCCTCCGGGTTGTGAGGGTAGTTTTTAGGAAAAGGATGAGCGCAGAGCGACCCCAATGCATCTCACAAATCCCTCAGTGGTCGTGAGGGGTAGGATTAAAAGAAGGATGAGTGTAGGGACAGATCCCCGTGTATTTCACAAATCCATCAGGACTGTGACGGTTAAGTTTAGGTATAAACCACTGATCCATCAGGACTGTGACGGTTAGGTTTAGGTATAAGCCACTGATCCATCAGGACTGTGACGGTTAGGTTTAGGTATAAGCCACTGATCCATCAGGGCTGTGATGGTTAGGGTTAGGTATAAGTCACTGATCCATCAGGAACTGTGAGGGCTAAGTTTAGGCAGGAATGGGTGTGGGGATAGATCCCAACCCATTAACCCATCAGGGCTGTGACGGTTAGGGTTAGGCATAAACCACTGATCCATCAGGGCTGTGATGGTTAGGGTTAGGTATAAGCCACTGATCCATCAGGACTGTGACGGTTAGGTTTAGGTATAAGCCACTGATCCATCAGGAACTGTGAGGGCTAAGTTTAGGGTTAGGGTTAGGGTTAGGGTTAGGGTTAGGGTAGGGTTAGGGTTAGGGTTAGGTTAGGGGAAATTACAACATCTCCCCCCAAGCCAGCACTCGTCTGGAAAGGTTTGTAGTAGGGAGAATGAGGAGGGGCACGGGCCGACGCATGTCAGACTATACTATGTCGCCTGTGATTGGCTCCCGTCTAGGAGCAATGCCTTTTTTGGCTTATGGGCCAGGTGGGTAGCTTGTTATTTTTTTCGTTAGTTTATGAAACTTCTGTTGTTTTGCCTTTTATTTATTATAATGTCAGGTTGGATTATTCTGATGGGTAAGTTTAAGTGTGGTAGTGGGGTCGTGGCTAACCTTTACTGTTGAAAATGATTGTTCTTATTTCTTTTTTTGGTTTTTAGGAATTGCGAAGTTTCCGGTCTGAACTTGCTCTGGACCAGCGAACCAAGCCGAAGCCTGATAATCCTGATCCAGCATCGCAACTCCCCCAGAGGTGAAGTATTTTGGTCTATGGTGAAGGTCAACTCGTGAGAGAAATCAATTTGAGAAATCCTATTTTGAAAGGACGAATCAGAAAATGTGCGACCTGTCTGGGACTCACATTTTCCAACGAACCTGTCTGGGTTCGATTCGTCTCCCCATCCCGTCTCTCTGCCAAACCCGAGGGCTAAGAGAGAGACCGGAGGGGATGAGGATCCCCAAACTGATTTGTGGGTCTTTTTTTTAAATTGTAATCTGTTTTATTCAGTTGGGTTAGTCTGACGGGTACGTCCTAGTGTGGTATTGGGGTCGTGGCTAACCTTTACTGTTGAAAACTATTGTTCTTATTTCTTTTTCTGGTTTTTAGGAATTGCGAAGTTTCCGTTCTGAACTTGCTCTGGACCAGCGAACCAAGCCGAAGCCCGATAATCCTGATCCAGCATCGCAACCCCCTCAGAGGTGAAGTATTTTGGTATATGGTAAAGGTCAAGGTCATATTAGTCGTATGGTTTGAGACCGTTCGATTTAGACGTGCGGAACGTGAATTTGGATTTTTATTCTAAGGTTTTGAGAAAGGTTCTCTGGTCGACAGGTGCACTGGTGGGTAGATTTAGTGCAGAAAGGGGTTTGTGAGTAAATTCCATTGATTTTTGGGTTTTACAATGGGTAGGGTTAGCGTGGGGGTTGGGATTCTAGTCCGTAGGGTTGATGCAGGTGGGTTTACAGCCAGTGGGTCTGTGACGGTTAGGGTTAGTGTAGGAGTAGGGGTCACGTTAAAGTATTTTTTGTCCTATGAAATTTGACTTAGGGTTATAATCAGTAGGGTTGACGTGGGTGGGTTTCCAGCCAGTGGGTCTGTGACGGTTAGGGTTAGTGTAGGAGTAGGGGTCACGTTAAAGTATTTTTTGTCCTATGAAATTTGACTTAGGGTTATAATCAGTAGGGTTGACGTGGGTGGGTTTCCAGCCAGTGGGTCTGTGACGGTTAGGGTTAGTGTAGGAGTAGGGGTCACGTTAAAGTATTTTTTGTCCTATGAAATTTGACTTAGGGTTATAATCAGTAGGGTTGACGTGGGTGGGTTTCCAGCCAGTGGGTCTGTGACGGTTAGGGTTAGTGTAGGAGTAGGGGTCACGTTAAAGTATTTTTTGTCCTATGAAATTTGACTTAGGGTTATAATCAGTAGGGTTGACGTGGGTGGGTTTCCAGCCAGTGGGTCTGTGACGGTTAGGGTTAGTGTAGGAGTAGCGGTCACGTTAAAGTATTTTTTGTCCTATGAAATTTGACTTAGGGTTATAATCAGTAGGGTTGACGTGGGTGGGTTTCCAGACAGTGGGTCTGTGACGGTTAGGGTTAGTGTAGGAGTAGGGGTCACGTTAAAGTATTTTTTGTCCTATGAAATTAGACATAGGGTTATAATCAATAGGGTTGATGTGGGTGGGTTTACAGCCAGTGGGTCTGTGACAGGTAGGGTTAGTTGAGAGTGGGGATCACGTTAGTGGATTTTTGTCCATGGAAATTCCTACTCCCTCAAGTGTTGTGTGTGAGGGAAATTTGCGAGACACATCTTCAGTAGCGTACCTCAGTATCAACGGGTGTTTCAGCTCTTTAAACACTATACACCCTCCTCTGAGGCGGCCCGTCTGGGGGATCAGTCCCAAACGTGTGTCTCGAGATCAATTGCTAAAGTTTCTAACAAGAACCACAATGGTGTGTTTTTTGGGTTCTGGTGTGTGATGTTCTAATCCTAGGTAATGGTCGTTGATTCAGTTTTTTAGGGGATGTGGCGATTATAGGTGTTTTTAAGGAAGGGGCCTGGGAATGATAGGCTGGTTGGGGTTTGGGTCGGAAGGAATCTGTTCGTACCAGGAAGTGGACCCAAAGAAACAAGTGGGAAGATTTGTTTGAGTTGAACACCAAAAAAGACCAGCCATTGAAAACAAGTGAGAAAGTAGCTGGGAAGAAACTGGTCAGTGTGTGGGGTGTTGACGCGCAATGTGTCGTTGCGTAAGTGGTGGCTGAAAAGCCGTATCGAAGAACACTCCCCCAAGTGACCCTTTGTTATCACCGTTAGGTTACCCAGGTCACCTGAGAAGAGTCGAGGGTCAAACTGGCGGATGTACCCCGAAAGGCCCTTCAAGCTTCTACCAGCCCTTCCCCCTAAGGTGCAAGCAAGAACCAAACCGACATCATCCTTAGGACAACCGTTGGGAGCTTGGACCCTAAAGAGAAGGCGAGTGAGTTTTCCATAGTCCAATGCTTTTAACAGGGAGTTAGGATGATGGTAAGTACGCATATCATTAAAAATGCTCTTTGTGTCACCGTGGATAGAAAAGGTGTTCAGATTAGTGACTCCTATGTGGTTTTTCAGCTCGAATTACGACCACGAGATTCATGAAAGTTGACGGTAAAAGTCGACCCGTGAATCCTTGTTGACGAAAGTCGATAAGAGAAAAACGATTCATGAAAGTCGACGGTAAAAGTCGACCCGTGAATCGTTGTTGACGAAAGTCGATAAGCGGAAAAACTATTCATGAAAAGTTCACGGTAAAAGTCAACCCGTGAATGGTTGTCGACGAAGGTCGTTTTTCGAATCTCGACGAATACGTCGGTTTCTCGAACTTTGACGACAAATGTCGATTTCTCGAAATTTAGCGACGAATGTCGGTTTTTTTACTTTGACGACGAATGTCGATTTCTCGAACTTTGACAACGAATGTCGATTTCTCGAACTTTGACGACGAATGTCGTTTTTTTTTTTTTTTTTTTTTTTTTTTTTACTTTGACGACGAATGTCGATTTCTCGAACTTGGACAACGAATATCGATTTCTCGAACTTTAGTGACGAATGTCGATTTCTCGAACTTTGACGACGAATGTCGGTTTTTTAACTTTGACGACGAATGTCGATTTCTCGTACTTTGACGACGAATGTCGATTTCTCGTACTTTGACGACGAATGTCGATTTCTCGAACTTTGACGACGAATGTCGATTTCTCGAACTTTGACGACGAATGTCGATTTCTCGAACTTGGACGACGAATGTCGATTTCTAGAACTTGGACGACGAATGTCGTTTTCTCGAACTTTGACGACGAATGTCGATATCTCGAACTTTGACTTATGATGGTAGGTTTTAGTGGATGGGGGTAGGGTAAGGTCCCTTAAATGGTGGTGGGCTCAGGACGAGGTTAACGTGAGGTGACTATGGTAGGTTATTTGAAGAGAGAATCCTGACAGTTTTCCACCTATAATCTAAGAGATCCTTGGGAGGACGAATCAGAAAATGTGCGGCCTGTCTGGGTCTCACATTTTCCAACGAACCTGTCTGGGTTCGATTCGTCTCCCCATCCCGTCTCTCTACCAACCCCGAGGGGTAAGAGAGAGACCGGAGGGGATGAGGATCTTTAAACTAAACTATAGGCCCATTTGTACAAGATCATTTGCGTAGAATAGTATGTCAAGTCCGATGGCTCTGGCCAGGGTTAGGTTAGGGGAAATTACAACATCTCCCCCCAAGCCAGCACTCGTCTGGAAAGGTTTGTAGTAGGGAGAATGAGGAGGGGCACGGGCCGACGCATGTCAGACTATACTATGTCGCCTGTGATTGGCTCCCGTCTAGGAGCAATGCCTTTTTTGGCTTATGGGCCAGGTGGGTAGCTTGTTATTTTTTTCGTTAGTTTATGAAACTTCTGTTGTTTTGCCTTTTATTTATTATAATGTCAGGTTGGATTATTCTGATGGGTAAGTTTAAGTGTGGTAGTGGGGTCGTGGCTAACCTTTACTGTTGAAAATGATTGTTCTTATTTCTTTTTTTGGTTTTTAGGAATTGCGAAGTTTCCGGTCTGAACTTGCTCTGGACCAGCGAACCAAGCCGAAGCCTGATAATCCTGATCCAGCATCGCAACTCCCCCAGAGGTGAAGTATTTTGGTCTATGGTGAAGGTCAACTCGTGAGAGAAATCAATTTGAGAAATCCTATTTTGAAAGGACGAATCAGAAAATGTGCGACCTGTCTGGGACTCACATTTTCCAACGAACCTGTCTGGGTTCGATTCGTCTCCCCATCCCGTCTCTCTGCCAAACCCGAGGGCTAAGAGAGAGACCGGAGGGGATGAGGATCCCCAAACTGATTTGTGGGTCTTTTTTTTAAATTGTAATCTGTTTTATTCAGTTGGGTTAGTCTGACGGGTACGTCCTAGTGTGGTATTGGGGTCGTGGCTAACCTTTACTGTTGAAAACTATTGTTCTTATTTCTTTTTCTGGTTTTTAGGAATTGCGAAGTTTCCGGTCTGAACTTGCTCTGGACCAGCGAACCAAGCCGAAGCCCGATAATCCTGATCCAGCATCGCAACCCCCTCAGAGGTGAAGTATTTTGGTATATGGTAAAGGTCAAGGTCATATTAGTCGTATGGTTTGAGACCGTTCGATTTAGACGTGCGGAACGTGAATTTGGATTTTTATTCTAAGGTTTTGAGAAAGGTTCTCTGGTCGACAGGTGCACTGGTGGGTAGATTTAGTGCAGAAAGGGGTTTGTGAGTAAATTCCATTGATTTTTGGGTTTTACAATGGGTAGGGTTAGCGTGGGGGTTGGGATTCTAGTCCGTAGGGTTGATGCAGGTGGGTTTACAGCCAGTGGGTCTGTGACGGTTAGGGTTAGTGTAGGAGTAGGGGTCACGTTAAAGTATTTTTTGTCCTATGAAATTTGACTTAGGGTTATAATCAGTAGGGTTGACGTGGGTGGGTTTCCAGCCAGTGGGTCTGTGACGGTTAGGGTTAGTGTAGGAGTAGGGGTCACGTTAAAGTATTTTTTGTCCTATGAAATTTGACTTAGGGTTATAATCAGTAGGGTTGACGTGGGTGGGTTTCCAGCCAGTGGGTCTGTGACGGTTAGGGTTAGTGTAGGAGTAGGGGTCACGTTAAAGTATTTTTTGTCCTATGAAATTTGACTTAGGGTTATAATCAGTAGGGTTGACGTGGGTGGGTTTCCAGCCAGTGGGTCTGTGACGGTTAGGGTTAGTGTAGGAGTAGGGGTCACGTTAAAGTATTTTTTGTCCTATGAAATTTGACTTAGGGTTATAATCAGTAGGGTTGACGTGGGTGGGTTTCCAGCCAGTGGGTCTGTGACGGTTAGGGTTAGTGTAGGAGTAGCGGTCACGTTAAAGTATTTTTTGTCCTATGAAATTTGACTTAGGGTTATAATCAGTAGGGTTGACGTGGGTGGGTTTCCAGACAGTGGGTCTGTGACGGTTAGGGTTAGTGTAGGAGTAGGGGTCACGTTAAAGTATTTTTTGTCCTATGAAATTAGACATAGGGTTATAATCAATAGGGTTGATGTGGGTGGGTTTACAGCCAGTGGGTCTGTGACAGGTAGGGTTAGTTGAGAGTGGGGATCACGTTAGTGGATTTTTGTCCATGGAAATTCCTACTCCCTCAAGTGTTGTGTGTGAGGGAAATTTGCGAGACACATCTTCAGTAGCGTACCTCAGTATCAACGGGTGTTTCAGCTCTTTAAACACTATACACCCTCCTCTGAGGCGGCCCGTCTGGGGGATCAGTCCCAAACGTGTGTCTCGAGATCAATTGCTAAAGTTTCTAACAAGAACCACAATGGTGTGTTTTTTGGGTTCTGGTGTGTGATGTTCTAATCCTAGGTAATGGTCGTTGATTCAGTTTTTTAGGGGATGTGGCGATTATAGGTGTTTTTAAGGAAGGGGCCTGGGAATGATAGGCTGGTTGGGGTTTGGGTCGGAAGGAATCTGTTCGTACCAGGAAGTGGACCCAAAGAAACAAGTGGGAAGATTTGTTTGAGTTGAACACCAAAAAAGACCAGCCATTGAAAACAAGTGAGAAAGTAGCTGGGAAGAAACTGGTCAGTGTGTGGGGTGTTGACGCGCAATGTGTCGTTGCGTAAGTGGTGGCTGAAAAGCCGTATCGAAGAACACTCCCCCAAGTGACCCTTTGTTATCACCGTTAGGTTACCCAGGTCACCTGAGAAGAGTCGAGGGTCAAACTGGCGGATGTACCCCGAAAGGCCCATCAAGCTTCTACCAGCCCTTCCCCCTAAGGTGCAAGCAAGAACCAAACCGACATCATCCTTAGGACAACCGTTGGGAGCTTGGACCCTAAAGAGAAGGCGAGTGAGTTTTCCATAGTCCAATGCTTTTAACAGGGAGTTAGGATGATGGTAAGTACGCATATCATTAAAAATGCTCTTTGTGTCACCGTGGATAGAAAAGGTGTTCAGATTAGTGACTCCTATGTGGTTTTTCAGCTCGAATTACGACCACGAGATTCATGAAAGTTGACGGTAAAAGTCGACCCGTGAATCCTTGTTGACGAAAGTCGATAAGAGAAAAACGATTCATGAAAGTCGACGGTAAAAGTCGACCCGTGAATCGTTGTTGACGAAAGTCGATAAGCGGAAAAACTATTCATGAAAAGTTCACGGTAAAAGTCAACCCGTGAATGGTTGTCGACGAAGGTCGTTTTTCGAATCTCGACGAATACGTCGGTTTCTCGAACTTTGACGACAAATGTCGATTTCTCGAAATTAAGCGACGAATGTCGGTTTTTTTACTTTGACGACGAATGTCGATTTCTCGAACTTTGACAACGAATGTCGATTTCTCGAACTTTGACGACGAATGTCGTTTTTTTTTTTTTTTTACTTTGACGACGAATGTCGATTTCTCGAACTTGGACAACGAATATCGATTTCTCGAACTTTAGTGACGAATGTCGATTTCTCGAACTTTGACGACGAATGTCGGTTTTTTAACTTTGACGACGAATGTCGATTTCTCGTACTTTGACGACGAATGTCGATTTCTCGTACTTTGACGACGAATGTCGATTTCTCGAACTTTGACGACGAATGTCGATTTCTCGAACTTTGACGACGAATGTCGATTTCTCGAACTTGGACGACGAATGTCGATTTCTAGAACTTGGACGACGAATGTCGTTTTCTCGAACTTTGACGACGAATGTCGATATCTCGAACTTTGACTTATGATGGTAGGTTTTAGTGGATGGGGGTAGGGTAAGGTCCCTTAAATGGTGGTGGGCTCAGGACGAGGTTAACGTGAGGTGACTATGGTAGGTTATTTGAAGAGAGAATCCTGACAGTTTTCCACCTATAATCTAAGAGATCCTTGGGAGGACGAATCAGAAAATGTGCGGCCTGTCTGGGTCTCACATTTTCCAACGAACCTGTCTGGGTTCGATTCGTCTCCCCATCCCGTCTCTCTACCAACCCCGAGGGGTAAGAGAGAGACCGGAGGGGATGAGGATCTTTAAACTAAACTATAGGCCCATTTGTACAAGATCATTTGCGTAGAATAGTATGTCAAGTCCGATGGCTCTGGCCAGGGTTAGGTTAGGGGAAATTACAACATCTCCCCCCAAGCCAGCACTCGTCTGGAAAGGTTTGTAGTAGGGAGAATGAGGAGGGGCACGGGCCGACGCATGTCAGACTATACTATGTCGCCTGTGATTGGCTCCCGTCTAGGAGCAATGCCTTTTTTGGCTTATGGGCCAGGTGGGTAGCTTGTTATTTTTTTCGTTAGTTTATGAAACTTCTGTTGTTTTGCCTTTTATTTATTATAATGTCAGGTTGGATTATTCTGATGGGTAAGTTTAAGTGTGGTAGTGGGGTCGTGGCTAACCTTTACTGTTGAAAATGATTGTTCTTATTTCTTTTTTTGGTTTTTAGGAATTGCGAAGTTTCCGGTCTGAACTTGCTCTGGACCAGCGAACCAAGCCGAAGCCTGATAATCCTGATCCAGCATCGCAACTCCCCCAGAGGTGAAGTATTTTGGTCTATGGTGAAGGTCAACTCGTGAGAGAAATCAATTTGAGAAATCCTATTTTGAAAGGACGAATCAGAAAATGTGCGACCTGTCTGGGACTCACATTTTCCAACGAACCTGTCTGGGTTCGATTCGTCTCCCCATCCCGTCTCTCTGCCAAACCCGAGGGCTAAGAGAGAGACCGGAGGGGATGAGGATCCCCAAACTGATTTGTGGGTCTTTTTTTTAAATTGTAATCTGTTTTATTCAGTTGGGTTAGTCTGACGGGTACGTCCTAGTGTGGTATTGGGGTCGTGGCTAACCTTTACTGTTGAAAACTATTGTTCTTATTTCTTTTTCTGGTTTTTAGGAATTGCGAAGTTTCCGGTCTGAACTTGCTCTGGACCAGCGAACCAAGCCGAAGCCCGATAATCCTGATCCAGCATCGCAACCCCCTCAGAGGTGAAGTATTTTGGTATATGGTAAAGGTCAAGGTCATATTAGTCGTATGGTTTGAGACCGTTCGATTTAGACGTGCGGAACGTGAATTTGGATTTTTATTCTAAGGTTTTGAGAAAGGTTCTCTGGTCGACAGGTGCACTGGTGGGTAGATTTAGTGCAGAAAGGGGTTTGTGAGTAAATTCCATTGATTTTTGGGTTTTACAATGGGTAGGGTTAGCGTGGGGGTTGGGATTCTAGTCCGTAGGGTTGATGCAGGTGGGTTTACAGCCAGTGGGTCTGTGACGGTTAGGGTTAGTGTAGGAGTAGGGGTCACGTTAAAGTATTTAGGGTTAGGGTTAGGGTTAGGGTTAGGGTTAGGGTTAGGGTAAGGGTTAGGGTTAGGGTTAGGGTTAGGGTTAGGGTAGGGTTAGGGTTAGGGTTAGGGTTAGGGTTAGGTTAGGGGAAATTACAACATCTCCCCCCAAGCCAGCACTCGTCTGGAAAGGTTTGTAGTAGGGAGAATGAGGAGGGGCACGGGCCGACGCATGTCAGACTATACTATGTCGCCTGTGATTGGCTCCCGTCTAGGAGCAATGCCTTTTTTGGCTTATGGGCCAGGTGGGTAGCTTGTTATTTTTTTCGTTAGTTTATGAAACTTCTGTTGTTTTGCCTTTTATTTATTATAATGTCAGGTTGGATTATTCTGATGGGTAAGTTTAAGTGTGGTAGTGGGGTCGTGGCTAACCTTTACTGTTGAAAATTATTGTTCTTCTTTCTTTTTTTGGTTTTTAGGAATTGCGAAGTTTCCGGTCTGAACTTGCTCTGGACCAGCGAACCAAGCCGAAGCCTGATAATCCTGATCCAGCATCGCAACTCCCCCAGAGGTGAAGTATTTTGGTCTATGGTGAAGGTCAACTCGTGAGAGAAATCAATTTGAGAAATCCTATTTTGAAAGGACGAATCAGAAAATGTGCGACCTGTCTGGGACTCACATTTTCCAACGAACCTGTCTGGGTTCGATTCGTCTCCCCATCCCGTCTCTCTGCCAAACCCGAGGGCTAAGAGAGAGACCGGAGGGGATGAGGATCCTCAAACTGATTTGTGGGTCTTTTTTTAAATTGTAATCTGTTTTATTCAGTTGGGTTAGTCTGACTGGTACGTCCTAGTGTGGTATTGGGGTCGTGGCTAACCTTTACTGTTGAAAACTATTGTTCTTATTTCTTTTTCTGGTTTTTAGGAATTGCGAAGTTTCCGGTCTGAACTTGCTCTGGACCAGCGAACCAAGCCGAAGCCCGATAATCCTGATCCAGCATCGCAACCCCCCCAGAGGTGAAGTATTTTGGTATATGGTAAAGGTCAAGGTCATAGTAGTCGTATGGTTTGAGACCGTTCGATTTAGACGTGCGGAACGTGAATTTGGATTTTTATTCTAAGGTTGAGAAAGGTTCTCTGGTCGACAGGTGCACTGGTGGGCAGATTTAGTGCAGAAAGGGGTTTGTGAGTAAATTCCATTGATTTTTGGGTTTTACAATGGGTAGGGTTAGCGTGGGGGTTGGGATTCTAGTCCGTAGGGTTGATGCAGGTGGGTTTACAGCCAGTGGGTCTGTGACGGTTAGGGTTAGTGTAGGAGTAGGGGTCACGTTAAAGTATTTTTTGTTCTCTGAAATTTGACTTAGGGTTATAATCAGTAGGGTTGACGTGGGTGGGTTTCCAGCCAGTGGGTCTGTGACGGTTAGGGTTAGTGTAGGAGTAGGGGTCACGTTAAAGTATTTTTTGTCCTATGAAATTTGACTTAGGGTTATAATCAGTAGGGTTGACGTGGGTGGGTTTCCAGCCAGTGGGTCTGTGACGGTTAGGGTTAGTGTAGGAGTAGGGGTCACGTTAAAGTATTTTTTGTCCTATGAAATTTGACTTAGGGTTATAATCAGTAGGGTTGACGTGGGTGGGTTTCCAGCCAGTGGGTCTGTGACGGTTAGGGTTAGTGTAGGAGTAGGGGTCACGTTAAAGTATTTTTTGTCCTATGAAATTTGACTTAGGGTTATAATCAGTAGGGTTGACGTGGGTGGGTTTCCAGCCAGTGGGTCTGTGACGGTTAGGGTTAGTGTAGGAGTAGCGGTCACGTTAAAGTATTTTTTGTCCTATGAAATTTGACTTAGGGTTATAATCAGTAGGGTTGACGTGGGTGGGTTTCCAGACAGTGGGTCTGTGACGGTTAGGGTTAGTGTAGGAGTAGGGGTCACATTAAAGTATTTTTTGTCCTATGAAATTAGACATAGGGTTATAATCAGTAGGGTTGACGTGGGTGGGTTTCCAGCCAGTGGGTCTGTGACGGTTAGGGTTAGTGTAGGAGTAGGGGTCACGTTAAAGTATTTTTTGTCCTATTACACTCGACTTAGGGTTATAATCAGTAGGGTTGACGTGGGTGGGTTTCCAGCCAGTGGGTCTGTGACGGTTAGGGTTAGTGTAGGAGTAGGGGTCACGTTAAAGTATTTTTTGTCCTATGAAATTTGACTTAGGGTTATAATCAGTAGGGTTGACGTGGGTGGGTTTCCAGCCAGTGGGTCTGTGACGGTTAGGGTTAGTGTAGGAGTAGGGGTCACGTGAAAGTATTTTTTGTCCTATTAAACTCGACTTAGGGTTATAATCAATAGGGTTGATGCAGGTGGGTTTACAGCCTGTGGGTCTGTGACGGTTAGGGTTAGTGTAGGAGTAGGGGTCACGTTAAAGTATTTTCGTCCATGGACATTTCTACTCCCTCAAGTGTTGTGTGTGAGGGAAATTTGTGAGACACATCTTCAGTAGCGTACCTCAGTATCAACGGGTGTTTCAGCTCTTTAAACACTATACACCCTCCTCTGAGGCGGCCCGTCTGGGGGATCAGTCCCAAACGTGTGTCTCGAGATCAATTGCTAAAGTTTCTAACAAGAACCACAATGGTGTGTTTTTTGGGTTCTGGTGTGTGATGTTCTAATCCTAGGTAATGGTCGTTGATTCAGTTTTTTAGGGGATGTGGCGATTATAGGTGTTTTTAAGGAAGGGGCCTGGGAATGATAGGCTGGTTGGGGTTTGGGTCGGAAGGAATCTGTTCGTACCAGGAAGTGGACCCAAAGAAACAAGTGGGAAGATTTGTTTGAGTTGAACTCCAAAAAAGACCAGCCATTGAAAACAAGTGAGAAAGTAGCTGGGAAGAAACTGGTCAGTGTGTGGGGTGTTGGCGCGCAATGTGTCGTTGCGTAAGTGGTGGCTGAAAAGCCATATCGAAGAACACTCCCCCAAGTGACCCTTTGTTATCACCGTTAGGTTACCCAGGTCACCTGAGAAGAGTCGAGGGTCAAACTGGCGGATGTACCCCGAAAGGCCCATCAAGCTTCTACCAGCCCTTCCCCCTAAGGTGCAAGCAAGAACCAAACCGACATCATCCTTAGGACAACCGTTGGGAGCTTGAACCCTAAAGAGAAGGCGAGTGAGTTTTCCATAGTCCAATGCTTTTAACAGGGAGTTAGGATGATGGTAAGTACGCATATCATTAAAAATGCTCTTTGTGTCACCGCGGATAGAAAAGGTGTTCAGATTAGTGACTCCTATGTGGTTTTTCAGCTCGAATTACGACCACGAGATTCATGAAAGTTGACGGTAAAAGTTGACCCGTGAATCCTTGTTGACGAAAGTCGATAAGAGAGAAACGATTCATGAAAGTCGACGGTAAAAGTTGACCCGTGAATCCTTGTTGACGAAAGTCGATAAGCGGAAAAACTATTCATGAAAAGTTGACGGTAAAAGTCAACCCGTGAATGGTTGACGACGAAAGTCGTTTTTCGAATGTCGACGAATACGTCGGTTTCTCGAACTTTGATCACAAATGTCGATTTCTCGAACTTTGACGACGAATGTCGGTTTTTTAACTTTGACGACGAATGTCGATTTCTCGAACTTTGACAACGAATGTCGATTTCTCGAACTTCGGCGACGAATGTCGATTTCTCGAACTTTGACAACGAATGTCGATTTCTCGAACTTCGGCGACGAATGTCGATTTCTCGAACTTTGACGACGAATGCCGGTTTTTTAACTTTGACGACGAATGTCGATTTCTCGTACTTTGACGACGAATGTCGATTTCTCGAACTTTGATGACGAATGTCGATTTCTAGAACTTGGACGACGAATGTCGTTTTCTCGAACTTTGACGACAAATGTCGTTTTCTCGAACTTTGACTTATGATGGTGGGTTTTAGTGGATGGGGGTAGGGTAAGGTCCCTTAAATGGTGGTGGGCTCAGGACGAGGTTAACGTGAGGTGACTATGGTAGGTTATTTGAAGAGAGAATCCTGACAGTTTTCCACCTATAATCTAAGAGATCCTTGGGAGGACGAATCAGAAAATGTGCGGCCTGTCTGGGTCTCACATTTTCCAACGAACCTGTCTGGGTTCGATTCGTCTCCCCATCCCGTCTCTCTACCAACCCCGAGGGGTAAGAGAGAGACCGGAGGGGATGAGGATCTTTAAACTAAACTATAGGCCCATTTGTACAAGATCATTTGCGTAGAATAGTATGTCAAGTCCGATGGCTCTGGCCAGGGTTAGGTTAGGGGAAATTACAACATCTCCCCCCAAGCCAGCACTCGTCTGGAAAGGTTTGTAGTAGGGAGAATGAGGAGGGGCACGGGCCGACGCATGTCAGACTATACTATGTCGCCTGTGATTGGCTCCCGTCTAGGAGCAATGCCTTTTTTGGCTTATGGGCCAGGTGGGTAGCTTGTTATTTTTTTCGTTAGTTTATGAAACTTCTGTTGTTTTGCCTTTTATTTATTATAATGTCAGGTTGGATTATTCTGATGGGTAAGTTTAAGTGTGGTAGTGGGGTCGTGGCTAACCTTTACTGTTGAAAATTATTGTTCTTCTTTCTTTTTTTTGGTTTTTAGGAATTGCGAAGTTTCCGGTCTGAACTTGCTCTGGACCAGCGAACCAAGCCGAAGCCTGATAATCCTGATCCAGCATCGCAACTCCCCCAGAGGTGAAGTATTTTGGTCTATGGTGAAGGTCAACTCGTGAGAGAAATCAATTTGAGAAATCCTATTTTGAAAGGACGAATCAGAAAATGTGCGACCTGTCTGGGACTCACATTTTCCAACGAACCTGTCTGGGTTCGATTCGTCTCCCCATCCCGTCTCTCTGCCAAACCCGAGGGCTAAGAGAGAGACCGGAGGGGATGAGGATCCTCAAACTGATTTGTGGGTCTTTTTTTAAATTGTAATCTGTTTTATTCAGTTGGGTTAGTCTGACTGGTACGTCCTAGTGTGGTATTGGGGTCGTGGCTAACCTTTACTGTTGAAAACTATTGTTCTTATTTCTTTTTCTGGTTTTTAGGAATTGCGAAGTTTCCGGTCTGAACTTGCTCTGGACCAGCGAACCAAGCCGAAGCCCGATAATCCTGATCCAGCATCGCAACCCCCCCAGAGGTGAAGTATTTTGGTATATGGTAAAGGTCAAGGTCATAGTAGTCGTATGGTTTGAGACCGTTCGATTTAGACGTGCGGAACGTGAATTTGGATTTTTATTCTAAGGTTGAGAAAGGTTCTCTGGTCGACAGGTGCACTGGTGGGCAGATTTAGTGCAGAAAGGGGTTTGTGAGTAAATTCCATTGATTTTTGGGTTTTACAATGGGTAGGGTTAGCGTGGGGGTTGGGATTCTAGTCCGTAGGGTTGATGCAGGTGGGTTTACAGCCAGTGGGTCTGTGACGGTTAGGGTTAGTGTAGGAGTAGGGGTCACGTTAAAGTATTTTTTGTTCTCTGAAATTTGACTTAGGGTTATAATCAGTAGGGTTGACGTGGGTGGGTTTCCAGCCAGTGGGTCTGTGACGGTTAGGGTTAGTGTAGGAGTAGGGGTCACGTTAAAGTATTTTTTGTCCTATGAAATTTGACTTAGGGTTATAATCAGTAGGGTTGACGTGGGTGGGTTTCCAGCCAGTGGGTCTGTGACGGTTAGGGTTAGTGTAGGAGTAGGGGTCACGTTAAAGTATTTTTTGTCCTATGAAATTTGACTTAGGGTTATAATCAGTAGGGTTGACGTGGGTGGGTTTCCAGCCAGTGGGTCTGTGACGGTTAGGGTTAGTGTAGGAGTAGGGGTCACGTTAAAGTATTTTTTGTCCTATGAAATTTGACTTAGGGTTATAATCAGTAGGGTTGACGTGGGTGGGTTTCCAGCCAGTGGGTCTGTGACGGTTAGGGTTAGTGTAGGAGTAGCGGTCACGTTAAAGTATTTTTTGTCCTATGAAATTTGACTTAGGGTTATAATCAGTAGGGTTGACGTGGGTGGGTTTCCAGACAGTGGGTCTGTGACGGTTAGGGTTAGTGTAGGAGTAGGGGTCACATTAAAGTATTTTTTGTCCTATGAAATTAGACATAGGGTTATAATCAGTAGGGTTGACGTGGGTGGGTTTCCAGCCAGTGGGTCTGTGACGGTTAGGGTTAGTGTAGGAGTAGGGGTCACGTTAAAGTATTTTTTGTCCTATTACACTCGACTTAGGGTTATAATCAGTAGGGTTGACGTGGGTGGGTTTCCAGCCAGTGGGTCTGTGACGGTTAGGGTTAGTGTAGGAGTAGGGGTCACGTTAAAGTATTTTTTGTCCTATGAAATTTGACTTAGGGTTATAATCAGTAGGGTTGACGTGGGTGGGTTTCCAGCCAGTGGGTCTGTGACGGTTAGGGTTAGTGTAGGAGTAGGGGTCACGTGAAAGTATTTTTTGTCCTATTAAACTCGACTTAGGGTTATAATCAATAGGGTTGATGCAGGTGGGTTTACAGCCTGTGGGTCTGTGACGGTTAGGGTTAGTGTAGGAGTAGGGGTCACGTTAAAGTATTTTCGTCCATGGACATTTCTACTCCCTCAAGTGTTGTGTGTGAGGGAAATTTGTGAGACACATCTTCAGTAGCGTACCTCAGTATCAACGGGTGTTTCAGCTCTTTAAACACTATACACCCTCCTCTGAGGCGGCCCGTCTGGGGGATCAGTCCCAAACGTGTGTCTCGAGATCAATTGCTAAAGTTTCTAACAAGAACCACAATGGTGTGTTTTTTGGGTTCTGGTGTGTGATGTTCTAATCCTAGGTAATGGTCGTTGATTCAGTTTTTTAGGGGATGTGGCGATTATAGGTGTTTTTAAGGAAGGGGCCTGGGAATGATAGGCTGGTTGGGGTTTGGGTCGGAAGGAATCTGTTCGTACCAGGAAGTGGACCCAAAGAAACAAGTGGGAAGATTTGTTTGAGTTGAACTCCAAAAAAGACCAGCCATTGAAAACAAGTGAGAAAGTAGCTGGGAAGAAACTGGTCAGTGTGTGGGGTGTTGGCGCGCAATGTGTCGTTGCGTAAGTGGTGGCTGAAAAGCCATATCGAAGAACACTCCCCCAAGTGACCCTTTGTTATCACCGTTAGGTTACCCAGGTCACCTGAGAAGAGTCGAGGGTCAAACTGGCGGATGTACCCCGAAAGGCCCATCAAGCTTCTACCAGCCCTTCCCCCTAAGGTGCAAGCAAGAACCAAACCGACATCATCCTTAGGACAACCGTTGGGAGCTTGAACCCTAAAGAGAAGGCGAGTGAGTTTTCCATAGTCCAATGCTTTTAACAGGGAGTTAGGATGATGGTAAGTACGCATATCATTAAAAATGCTCTTTGTGTCACCGCGGATAGAAAAGGTGTTCAGATTAGTGACTCCTATGTGGTTTTTCAGCTCGAATTACGACCACGAGATTCATGAAAGTTGACGGTAAAAGTTGACCCGTGAATCCTTGTTGACGAAAGTCGATAAGAGAGAAACGATTCATGAAAGTCGACGGTAAAAGTTGACCCGTGAATCCTTGTTGACGAAAGTCGATAAGCGGAAAAACTATTCATGAAAAGTTGACGGTAAAAGTCAACCCGTGAATGGTTGACGACGAAAGTCGTTTTTCGAATGTCGACGAATACGTCGGTTTCTCGAACTTTGATCACAAATGTCGATTTCTCGAACTTTGACGACGAATGTCGGTTTTTTAACTTTGACGACGAATGTCGATTTCTCGAACTTTGACAACGAATGTCGATTTCTCGAACTTCGGCGACGAATGTCGATTTCTCGAACTT
This sequence comes from Gobio occitaniae, assembly GCA_033150135.1. Lineage (NCBI taxonomy): Eukaryota > Metazoa > Chordata > Actinopteri > Cypriniformes > Gobionidae > Gobio > Gobio occitaniae. The sequence goes on from JARQWZ010005011.1 coordinate 83,353, forward strand.
TGACAACGAATGTCGATTTCTCGAACTTCGGCGACGAATGTCGATTTCTCGAACTTTGACGACGAATGCCGGTTTTTTAACTTTGACGACGAATGTCGATTTCTCGTACTTTGACGACGAATGTCGATTTCTCGAACTTTGATGACGAATGTCGATTTCTAGAACTTGGACGACGAATGTCGTTTTCTCGAACTTTGACGACAAATGTCGTTTTCTCGAACTTTGACTTATGATGGTGGGTTTTAGTGGATGGGGGTAGGGTAAGGTCCCTTAAATGGTGGTGGGCTCAGGACGAGGTTAACGTGAGGTGACTATGGTAGGTTATTTGAAGAGAGAATCCTGACAGTTTTCCACCTATAATCTAAGAGATCCTTGGGAGGACGAATCAGAAAATGTGCGGCCTGTCTGGGTCTCACATTTTCCAACGAACCTGTCTGGGTTCGATTCGTCTCCCCATCCCGTCTCTCTACCAACCCCGAGGGGTAAGAGAGAGACCGGAGGGGATGAGGATCTTTAAACTAAACTATAGGCCCATTTGTACAAGATCATTTGCGTAGAATAGTATGTCAAGTCCGATGGCTCTGGCCAGGGTTAGGTTAGGGGAAATTACAACATCTCCCCCCAAGCCAGCACTCGTCTGGAAAGGTTTGTAGTAGGGAGAATGAGGAGGGGCACGGGCCGACGCATGTCAGACTATACTATGTCGCCTGTGATTGGCTCCCGTCTAGGAGCAATGCCTTTTTTGGCTTATGGGCCAGGTGGGTAGCTTGTTATTTTTTTCGTTAGTTTATGAAACTTCTGTTGTTTTGCCTTTTATTTATTATAATGTCAGGTTGGATTATTCTGATGGGTAAGTTTAAGTGTGGTAGTGGGGTCGTGGCTAACCTTTACTGTTGAAAATTATTGTTCTTCTTTCTTTTTTTTGGTTTTTAGGAATTGCGAAGTTTCCGGTCTGAACTTGCTCTGGACCAGCGAACCAAGCCGAAGCCTGATAATCCTGATCCAGCATCGCAACTCCCCCAGAGGTGAAGTATTTTGGTCTATGGTGAAGGTCAACTCGTGAGAGAAATCAATTTGAGAAATCCTATTTTGAAAGGACGAATCAGAAAATGTGCGACCTGTCTGGGACTCACATTTTCCAACGAACCTGTCTGGGTTCGATTCGTCTCCCCATCCCGTCTCTCTGCCAAACCCGAGGGCTAAGAGAGAGACCGGAGGGGATGAGGATCCTCAAACTGATTTGTGGGTCTTTTTTTAAATTGTAATCTGTTTTATTCAGTTGGGTTAGTCTGACTGGTACGTCCTAGTGTGGTATTGGGGTCGTGGCTAACCTTTACTGTTGAAAACTATTGTTCTTATTTCTTTTTCTGGTTTTTAGGAATTGCGAAGTTTCCGGTCTGAACTTGCTCTGGACCAGCGAACCAAGCCGAAGCCCGATAATCCTGATCCAGCATCGCAACCCCCCCAGAGGTGAAGTATTTTGGTATATGGTAAAGGTCAAGGTCATAGTAGTCGTATGGTTTGAGACCGTTCGATTTAGACGTGCGGAACGTGAATTTGGATTTTTATTCTAAGGTTGAGAAAGGTTCTCTGGTCGACAGGTGCACTGGTGGGCAGATTTAGTGCAGAAAGGGGTTTGTGAGTAAATTCCATTGATTTTTGGGTTTTACAATGGGTAGGGTTAGCGTGGGGGTTGGGATTCTAGTCCGTAGGGTTGATGCAGGTGGGTTTACAGCCAGTGGGTCTGTGACGGTTAGGGTTAGTGTAGGAGTAGGGGTCACGTTAAAGTATTTTTTGTTCTCTGAAATTTGACTTAGGGTTATAATCAGTAGGGTTGACGTGGGTGGGTTTCCAGCCAGTGGGTCTGTGACGGTTAGGGTTAGTGTAGGAGTAGGGGTCACGTTAAAGTATTTTTTGTCCTATGAAATTTGACTTAGGGTTATAATCAGTAGGGTTGACGTGGGTGGGTTTCCAGCCAGTGGGTCTGTGACGGTTAGGGTTAGTGTAGGAGTAGGGGTCACGTTAAAGTATTTTTTGTCCTATGAAATTTGACTTAGGGTTATAATCAGTAGGGTTGACGTGGGTGGGTTTCCAGCCAGTGGGTCTGTGACGGTTAGGGTTAGTGTAGGAGTAGGGGTCACGTTAAAGTATTTTTTGTCCTATGAAATTTGACTTAGGGTTATAATCAGTAGGGTTGACGTGGGTGGGTTTCCAGCCAGTGGGTCTGTGACGGTTAGGGTTAGTGTAGGAGTAGCGGTCACGTTAAAGTATTTTTTGTCCTATGAAATTTGACTTAGGGTTATAATCAGTAGGGTTGACGTGGGTGGGTTTCCAGACAGTGGGTCTGTGACGGTTAGGGTTAGTGTAGGAGTAGGGGTCACATTAAAGTATTTTTTGTCCTATGAAATTAGACATAGGGTTATAATCAGTAGGGTTGACGTGGGTGGGTTTCCAGCCAGTGGGTCTGTGACGGTTAGGGTTAGTGTAGGAGTAGGGGTCACGTTAAAGTATTTTTTGTCCTATTACACTCGACTTAGGGTTATAATCAGTAGGGTTGACGTGGGTGGGTTTCCAGCCAGTGGGTCTGTGACGGTTAGGGTTAGTGTAGGAGTAGGGGTCACGTTAAAGTATTTTTTGTCCTATGAAATTTGACTTAGGGTTATAATCAGTAGGGTTGACGTGGGTGGGTTTCCAGCCAGTGGGTCTGTGACGGTTAGGGTTAGTGTAGGAGTAGGGGTCACGTGAAAGTATTTTTTGTCCTATTAAACTCGACTTAGGGTTATAATCAATAGGGTTGATGCAGGTGGGTTTACAGCCTGTGGGTCTGTGACGGTTAGGGTTAGTGTAGGAGTAGGGGTCACGTTAAAGTATTTTCGTCCATGGACATTTCTACTCCCTCAAGTGTTGTGTGTGAGGGAAATTTGTGAGACACATCTTCAGTAGCGTACCTCAGTATCAACGGGTGTTTCAGCTCTTTAAACACTATACACCCTCCTCTGAGGCGGCCCGTCTGGGGGATCAGTCCCAAACGTGTGTCTCGAGATCAATTGCTAAAGTTTCTAACAAGAACCACAATGGTGTGTTTTTTGGGTTCTGGTGTGTGATGTTCTAATCCTAGGTAATGGTCGTTGATTCAGTTTTTTAGGGGATGTGGCGATTATAGGTGTTTTTAAGGAAGGGGCCTGGGAATGATAGGCTGGTTGGGGTTTGGGTCGGAAGGAATCTGTTCGTACCAGGAAGTGGACCCAAAGAAACAAGTGGGAAGATTTGTTTGAGTTGAACTCCAAAAAAGACCAGCCATTGAAAACAAGTGAGAAAGTAGCTGGGAAGAAACTGGTCAGTGTGTGGGGTGTTGGCGCGCAATGTGTCGTTGCGTAAGTGGTGGCTGAAAAGCCATATCGAAGAACACTCCCCCAAGTGACCCTTTGTTATCACCGTTAGGTTACCCAGGTCACCTGAGAAGAGTCGAGGGTCAAACTGGCGGATGTACCCCGAAAGGCCCATCAAGCTTCTACCAGCCCTTCCCCCTAAGGTGCAAGCAAGAACCAAACCGACATCATCCTTAGGACAACCGTTGGGAGCTTGAACCCTAAAGAGAAGGCGAGTGAGTTTTCCATAGTCCAATGCTTTTAACAGGGAGTTAGGATGATGGTAAGTACGCATATCATTAAAAATGCTCTTTGTGTCACCGCGGATAGAAAAGGTGTTCAGATTAGTGACTCCTATGTGGTTTTTCAGCTCGAATTACGACCACGAGATTCATGAAAGTTGACGGTAAAAGTTGACCCGTGAATCCTTGTTGACGAAAGTCGATAAGAGAGAAACGATTCATGAAAGTCGACGGTAAAAGTTGACCCGTGAATCCTTGTTGACGAAAGTCGATAAGCGGAAAAACTATTCATGAAAAGTTGACGGTAAAAGTCAACCCGTGAATGGTTGACGACGAAAGTCGTTTTTCGAATGTCGACGAATACGTCGGTTTCTCGAACTTTGATCACAAATGTCGATTTCTCGAACTTTGACGACGAATGTCGGTTTTTTAACTTTGACGACGAATGTCGATTTCTCGAACTTTGACAACGAATGTCGATTTCTCGAACTTCGGCGACGAATGTCGATTTCTCGAACTTTGACAACGAATGTCGATTTCTCGAACTTCGGCGACGAATGTCGATTTCTCGAACTTTGACGACGAATGCCGGTTTTTTAACTTTGACGACGAATGTCGATTTCTCGTACTTTGACGACGAATGTCGATTTCTCGAACTTTGATGACGAATGTCGATTTCTAGAACTTGGACGACGAATGTCGTTTTCTCGAACTTTGACGACAAATGTCGTTTTCTCGAACTTTGACTTATGATGGTGGGTTTTAGTGGATGGGGGTAGGGTAAGGTCCCTTAAATGGTGGTGGGCTCAGGACGAGGTTAACGTGAGGTGACTATGGTAGGTTATTTGAAGAGAGAATCCTGACAGTTTTCCACCTATAATCTAAGAGATCCTTGGGAGGACGAATCAGAAAATGTGCGGCCTGTCTGGGTCTCACATTTTCCAACGAACCTGTCTGGGTTCGATTCGTCTCCCCATCCCGTCTCTCTACCAACCCCGAGGGGTAAGAGAGAGACCGGAGGGGATGAGGATCTTTAAACTAAACTATAGGCCCATTTGTACAAGATCATTTGCGTAGAATAGTATGTCAAGTCCGATGGCTCTGGCCAGGGTTAGGTTAGGGGAAATTACAACATCTCCCCCCAAGCCAGCACTCGTCTGGAAAGGTTTGTAGTAGGGAGAATGAGGAGGGGCACGGGCCGACGCATGTCAGACTATACTATGTCGCCTGTGATTGGCTCCCGTCTAGGAGCAATGCCTTTTTTGGCTTATGGGCCAGGTGGGTAGCTTGTTATTTTTTTCGTTAGTTTATGAAACTTCTGTTGTTTTGCCTTTTATTTATTATAATGTCAGGTTGGATTATTCTGATGGGTAAGTTTAAGTGTGGTAGTGGGGTCGTGGCTAACCTTTACTGTTGAAAATTATTGTTTTCTTCTTTCTTTTTTTTGGTTTTTAGGAATTGCGAAGTTTCCGGTCTGAACTTGCTCTGGACCAGCGAACCAAGCCGAAGCCTGATAATCCTGATCCAGCATCGCAACTCCCCCAGAGGTGAAGTATTTTGGTCTATGGTGAAGGTCAACTCGTGAGAGAAATCAATTTGAGAAATCCTATTTTGAAAGGACGAATCAGAAAATGTGCGACCTGTCTGGGACTCACATTTTCCAACGAACCTGTCTGGGTTCGATTCGTCTCCCCATCCCGTCTCTCTGCCAAACCCGAGGGCTAAGAGAGAGACCGGAGGGGATGAGGATCCTCAAACTGATTTGTGGGTCTTTTTTTAAATTGTAATCTGTTTTATTCAGTTGGGTTAGTCTGACTGGTACGTCCTAGTGTGGTATTGGGGTCGTGGCTAACCTTTACTGTTGAAAACTATTGTTCTTATTTCTTTTTCTGGTTTTTAGGAATTGCGAAGTTTCCGGTCTGAACTTGCTCTGGACCAGCGAACCAAGCCGAAGCCCGATAATCCTGATCCAGCATCGCAACCCCCCCAGAGGTGAAGTATTTTGGTATATGGTAAAGGTCAAGGTCATAGTAGTCGTATGGTTTGAGACCGTTCGATTTAGACGTGCGGAACGTGAATTTGGATTTTTATTCTAAGGTTGAGAAAGGTTCTCTGGTCGACAGGTGCACTGGTGGGCAGATTTAGTGCAGAAAGGGGTTTGTGAGTAAATTCCATTGATTTTTGGGTTTTACAATGGGTAGGGTTAGCGTGGGGGTTGGGATTCTAGTCCGTAGGGTTGATGCAGGTGGGTTTACAGCCAGTGGGTCTGTGACGGTTAGGGTTAGTGTAGGAGTAGGGGTCACGTTAAAGTATTTTTTGTTCTCTGAAATTTGACTTAGGGTTATAATCAGTAGGGTTGACGTGGGTGGGTTTCCAGCCAGTGGGTCTGTGACGGTTAGGGTTAGTGTAGGAGTAGGGGTCACGTTAAAGTATTTTTTGTCCTATGAAATTTGACTTAGGGTTATAATCAGTAGGGTTGACGTGGGTGGGTTTCCAGCCAGTGGGTCTGTGACGGTTAGGGTTAGTGTAGGAGTAGGGGTCACGTTAAAGTATTTTTTGTCCTATGAAATTTGACTTAGGGTTATAATCAGTAGGGTTGACGTGGGTGGGTTTCCAGCCAGTGGGTCTGTGACGGTTAGGGTTAGTGTAGGAGTAGGGGTCACGTTAAAGTATTTTTTGTCCTATGAAATTTGACTTAGGGTTATAATCAGTAGGGTTGACGTGGGTGGGTTTCCAGCCAGTGGGTCTGTGACGGTTAGGGTTAGTGTAGGAGTAGCGGTCACGTTAAAGTATTTTTTGTCCTATGAAATTTGACTTAGGGTTATAATCAGTAGGGTTGACGTGGGTGGGTTTCCAGACAGTGGGTCTGTGACGGTTAGGGTTAGTGTAGGAGTAGGGGTCACATTAAAGTATTTTTTGTCCTATGAAATTAGACATAGGGTTATAATCAGTAGGGTTGACGTGGGTGGGTTTCCAGCCAGTGGGTCTGTGACGGTTAGGGTTAG